>JAGDYQ010000068.1:1111599-1314934 GCA_021962125.1 Bulinus truncatus
TGACATTCATTACGTCATTGTCACAATATCAAAATGTAATTACCTAGTGATTTAAAACTATCTAACCTCAGATTGTTAATCATCCGACCATTATCAGGTAAGTTTAAGAAATTAATCAAAAATTCACTTCTGTGGCAAATTTCAAAATCTGACATCCCATGGAGGTGGCCAAAAAAGTTCAGAGTTTCTTTGATGGTAAAATTCATGAATAATGCAATCTCCTGGGGAAAAAAGTATTCTTTGTCTACAAATTTTAATACAAATCTCAATGAATAGCTGAAATAGTTATAAGATTTGTTTAAACTATTTCAAAGAAATATATTAATTGACTATATTCTCAAACATTTCAAAGAAATATATCAATTAATGTCATTTCTATGATGGTACCTGTGGCATGTATCCCACCATCTTTCCTGGCACCTGATGACCTTTTGAGCCCGGAGCTTTGCCCAATGTTCTGAGAGTTCCACTGTTTACTTTCATTCTCCCCACAATACATTTCAGTAAAGTTGTCTTACCACACCCACTGGAGCCTAGAAGACCGTAGCTAGAAAGAAATATCTAAATTAAAACATTAATTAACAAATAATTAAATTGTGTAATACGAAACTGTTCAGACACGTACTTTGTAGAATCGACTTTAAAACGTTGTCGTTTCAATGTAACAAACAGTGGCACCTGATAATAAAATGCCAGAAAACTTTAAAAAAGAATTCTTCAGGAATTTGTACAATTTATGAAATATTAGTGGCTATACCAAGATAAGTTCTTGTTTCGAAAAAAAATGGACCGATGGAAGGATGATTGATTGATTGATGATGGATATATTCTCCATGAAAAAGACTAGTAATGAAATTTTCTGACACATATTATCACATACATATTTTTCAAAGCCTAAACAATATGTTTGATTTATGTGATGTGTTTGTTCCGTTTACTAGATACATGTACATTTATGGTTTTACGTGTTTTGTTTGAAACATGTGTATAAATACATCTTACGAATTATTGTTTTACTTTATCAAAGAAGAGTGAAGTTATTGATTTCTTGTAATTGTGGAATGTGTTTTTTTAAGAGTGAAGTTATTGATTTCTTGTGATTGTGGAATGTTTTTTTGAAGAGTGAAGTTATTGATTTCTTGTGATTGTGGAATGTGTTTTTGAAGAGTGAAGTTATTGATTTCTTGTGATTGTGGTATGTGTTTTTGAAGAATGTCACAAAACTAATGTTTGAGCCAGATAGATTAACTTGTTTTGTATCATCGATTAACGAACTCTAAGGCATCCTGGGCTATAATGACTTGTAAGGAGTTCTCTTAAAGGCCCTCCAATTGTCTATCATTGTTAGTCCCTTATACTGGCAGGCACAGTGCTGTGTCTTCAAACTAAAGAGATAGGTTAGTCATTAATAAGATTTAACCTAATTATTCCTTAAACAACTGAAAATCACATATCAAATATATTTACTGTGTTCTTTTCTATTACCCATCAGCATAATACACTGAAGATGACTGCTTTTACAAATATAAAACGCAATGCGCACTTTAAATGGGTTGGAGGTGGTATTTTAACAGAAAATAAAATGTACTTAGCTTGGACAGAATTAACGGATTTTTTGTTTTAAAGATAAGCCAGTTAGAATTTAATTTCGATAGAGCAGGATCCTAGCTTTTAGCTCTAATCAGAACACTGCAAGTTATTGGGAGTAAAATGCAAATAGCTTATTTCTACAAAATATTTTCTATAGACATATTGAGAAATCTTAAGTGAAGCAATCTTGGCTCCAAATAATCTTTAATCAAACTTAATATTTCGACTAGATCTACTTCATAAATAATCCCTTATTTCTAGAGTTGCACGTTAGTATTTCAGTAAATGTTTTCACAGCTTTCTTTTCTCATCATGCTTTATTTAAATTATCGCAATATATTTGTTTATGTTTTCGAATTCTTTATCCAAAAAATCAGCCAACCCTCAAAGGCTGCCAACTCTGGTGTTTTACAACCCTTTGAACCATAGTACAGCGAGGTTCTGCCCACAACCATAAAACATCTACAAAAAAAAACACAAAAGCTATCCACAAAACATACACATGAAATCCACAGACCATTCACACATCTATACACAACATCCATATAAAACATCCACACAAAGCATCCCCACAAAACATGTACATAACATTTACACAAAATTCATATAAAACAACAATAAGACATTCATATTGAACATACATATCTTACGTATCAGATGGCCAGAAAAAAAATCTCCAATGCCGCCCTGTGGGAAAGAACAAAGCAGACCCCATTGACCAAGAGATCCGGAAGAGAAAATGGGGCTGGATAGGCCACACTCTGCGCAAGAGCCCAGACAATGTCACAAGGCAGGCGCTAGAGTGGAACCCGCAGGGAAAGAGAAGAGCAGGCAGGCCAAAGGAGACATGGAGACGCTGCACTGAGCGAGAGATGAAGGCAGCTGGATGGACGTGGGCTAAGCTGAAGTGAGACACCCTGAATCAAGTCCGCTGGAGGAGCGTTGTTGAGGCTCTATGCTCCCACGTGGAGTCTGAGGACTAAGTCAAGTCAAGTAAGTCAGTCATAGAACATACAAAACATCCAAACAAAACATCCATTCAAAGTCCACACAAATTAGACTTAACAGTTTAAAAGATCAAAGTAATACAAACTGACATGGCTCCATACGGTACAGACATATTCAGACCACATAATATATCAACTTTGCTGTCGCCACTTCCAAAATGTTTTCTCAGGTCCCTGCAATATACAGCATTTGGAACATTCTCTGGATTATGATTCATGATATCTGCACGTAGTGTGTAAACCAACAGAAGAATACAAGTCTCAGAATGTTTTACAAGAAACAGACTGTGTAGTTCAACGGGCCATCTACAGACACCAAATAGTCTCACTTAAAACTAATCAACACAATTTCGAATATAATTTCCATTATTTATAAGCAATAATGAATGTTTTCATAAATACATTTGCATTCATTTTCGTTTAAGAGATTCTCAAATTTAAAGAGTCATCGAGACTTTCATTGTTTATAAAGAAACATTTTTTATTCAATTATTCAAGGTAATAGCATGTAAAAGGTTTAAAAAGTCAATAATATATTAAAACATAAAAAAGGAGATTTTTGAACAAATATTACCGATTACATTTTTAAATCATCAGTTTTGTAATGGTGAACCACCATATATATTTTTCTACATTGAAAATGCAGCCACAAATTTAAATTTAGCCATAATTAGCATAATTATGCATTCTTTAGAAAGCTACCACCACAGAAAAAAAATATGCAGAAGCGCATGCTCAATTTGAAATGATTTTTCGAAAGCCGCCATATTTGTTTTATTACTGTGTATTTAGGCACTAAAGCGAAAAACTAAAATGGTGGCACTTTTTCGTCAAACGGAGAGGACTTTATGAATAGCGATACACATTCTGTATAATATAGGGGAGAGGACTTTATGAATAGCGATACACATTCTGGATAAAATATATTCGGTGGCTACAGCTGTAGATTCTCAATTGGCTAAATTTAATTCACCGAATGTCTGATTAAAACACTTCCTCTTTAGATGGGCATTTCTTATATTCAGAAAATCAATTCATTACATCAAATACCATTTTGAGTCATTTAAATTTAATGTTATTGAGTATTTATCAAGTTTAGTTGGTTCATTTATCAAAAGAGACATTAAAATGCAGTCGTGCGCGATGTGAAAGAGTCATATTATTCGCTTTTTTTAAAGTCACAATAATGAAAATGGATATTTTAAAATGATGTTTAATAAATCTGTTTTCACTTACTTCTGATTTCCATATTTTCTTATTTTTCTAATTTTTTTCTTAATGTCTAGAGAAAACGTATCACCGATTCAGCCATATTGTTGTGTGCCAATAGTAAAAATAAATCATTTTTATTAAGTACAACAATTTGTTTCTTCGACAAAATCCAGTGCAGTGTTAAATACAGTTTCCATTATGAACTTTACTAATCCTCGTCTAAATCATTTTCATGGGGTATAGTAGTCATTTTGATAAGCTATAGTAGTCATTTTGATAGGGTATAGTTGTCATTTTGATAGGGTATAGTTGTCATTTTGATAGGCTATAGTAGTCATTTTGATAGGGTATAGTAGTCATTTTGATGGGGTATAGTTGTCATTTTGATGGGCTATAGTTATCATTTTGAAGCAGCTTAAACAAGTTAACTGGAAATTTTAAAATATAATTCATTCATGCACTCATTTAGATCAATTCAGTCATGTTTCCAGGTTTATCTGTCGGGTGACTGTCTTCAAGATGTTACATATCTTGTGTGGCTTCTAATTACATATCTTGTGTGGCTTCTCATTACATATCTTGTGTGGCCTCTGATTACATATCTTGTGTGGCCTCTGATTACATATCTTGTGTGGCCTCTGATTACATATCTTGTGTGGCCTCTGATTACATATCTTGTGTGGCCTCTGATTACATATCTTGTGTGGCCTCTGATTACATATCACTAGGTGCCCCCTTCTGCCCCGAGCCCCTGAACTTCCACTGACCGCTGGTATGTTTAATATTAAGAAAAATACTAACAAAGAAAGACAAATGTTAACACATGTGTTTGTATTTCTATCACTCACTTAAAACCTACAATGTGAATATTTCTGTATGAACATTTTAGTTAATTAATTTTGTAACAATAACAGACAAAAATACTGTAATTATTTTAATAGATAAGAAAGTCAAAGAGAGCAAACATCTACATTTTAAAGTTTTTTTTTTCTAGATTTACGTCTGGCAAAGTTTTTGATTACATCATCAAAGTTAATTTCGCGAAACAAGTTTGTCTCAATCATCAGCAGAGATAAGGAATCAAGCCTTTCTTGTTTCGTTGTCGATCTATTTGATTTGTTGTACGTTTTAACTGAGAAAAAAGCGCTCTGTTGAACAGTTCGAAACTATTAGTGTTTCTACATTTGGAAATTATTACTTTGTATAATTCTGCATGACCGAACGTGTTGTTTTCAGATTTTGATGTGCAAAACTTGCGGCGAATATATGAGTGGAACTGTTGTAGTTCAGAATATAAATTATTGTTCAGGACAAATATTTACTAGTCCTTCACAACACTGAGATGTTTGTGATACATCGATCAAATAAGAAAATGGAACTGCTATTTCATTATACCCCTGTCCTCGTCTAATCATCTATGTCTCAAGTTTGTCAACAATGCCGTAGAGAGCAGTTATACGAATTTGTCTCTGGCATTCAGAGATACCTCAAGGGCATAACCATCAATGACCACTGTCTTTCGTTGACGATTACGGGTCAAAGTTGACTTATAATGCACGCCTGGTGTTATTTCTTTTGCAGTTTCTCCAGATCTATCAAATGCAAATTAGTTCTAAGCCGTTATGCAAATGTACAGTCATTCAGTGTCACGTCGACAAATTAGCAATATTCACTATTCTTTTTACTAGCAGACTGAACGGAAGTGCGTTTGTCGCTACATATTAGTGCGTTTCGTAGCAAAAATATATCCTAAAAAAAACCTCGAAGAAAAATAGCAAAAAAAAAAACTGGATGGGAGGTATTTTACACCTAGGCTGTGGGACCAAGGTTAAATAATGTGCGATTTAATGTTATATTTGCGATTTGCTAATGTCATGTCGATTACACGTGGCTACAGGCACAATATGTACATTTTTCTTGAGGACTTGTGGTGCCCTTCCCCCAAACGCTTGGTGCTCTAGGCACGTGCCATGTTTGCCCAGTGGTTAATCCAGGCCTGTCTATGGTATGGTTGTGACATTCCTCCATGTAGCATGTTTCAAGAAAACTATCTCGCAGTAGGAGCATAACTGGTTTCCTGAGCCAATTTTTTCTTCAAGCTAATAATAAACATAGCGAATTTAAAACTCTGAACTTTATGAATTTAAGATTTATACTTCAATGCCAATACAATGCATTGGTTAATTTTTATTTTCGAAAGTTTCTTTAGTAAAACTTTCATTACCAAAACTTCATTTTGTCTGCATTTGTTCGTAATCAGATGTGGTTTGACTTTCACAAAAAGACAACGTTTGTTTCCATGTTTCAGTGAAACTACTCAACGCTCTACCACTGGGCCCTTCGTCAATATTTGTTTAATTGTCCACAGACCAAACTTGATAACTTTCGTTGCAGCTATGCTTTAAAGCGTCTACTAAATGATTTGAAGGCATCATTTTCCAACAATGCTTCGATTACTTTATGTTTTGTTCGTCCTTGCTATCAATTTAGTACCATGGTACTTTTAATCAAAGCACCAACGAAAGAGTAAAAAATTTCACCTCACTAGAGCCAAACATCGGCAGATAAAAAGTTAAGTTAATATGCAATTACAGAACATTTAAATAAGGAGTTTGTGGTATCTGAGAGGCGGCAACAACATGATAGGGAAACAACAGTTTCAAGATTTGCCCTACAAAAAAATTACGTTCCTAATAAATGGGAAATGAATCAATAATAAAAGGATTTATATATATATATATTTATTAGGGTGGGTCAAAAAAAATTTTTTTGGAGTTGGGAATTTGAAACATATTCAAAAAGTTGCCTATGGTCCTACTGATTGTAAAAATGTAAAATTTGTAAAAATCAGATAATGTCTTCCACTCCCAACTTTTAGTTCAAGGGGGTATGGGGCGAAAAAAATGCACTATGTCTAAAAAAAATATTTTTTTTTTTTTTTACATTTTTAGATACTAAAACATGTCAATAATAACTATGAATTAATTATATTGCAGAAAAAAAAATTTAAATAAATTAAAATGTATTTTCAGAATGTTACTCATTCAGAAACTTCAATAATTTAAAAACTTAAAAGTCATTTTTCTCTGAAAAAATATTTTTGACATTTTGCTTCACTATGGCAAGAAAATCTCAAAAACCACCTGTCAGATTTTGATAAAACTTCTAATTTTTATGTAGAAGAGGTGCATTTATAGAATGTCAGAGGCTTTTCAAGAAATTTTAAGTCCTTTTTTTTTTTAATTTTCAAAATTAGCATTTTTTGCTTATTTTCACCATACAAAATTTTAAAAATTCATAAAAAAATTATTTATTACATTATCAAAAAAGTACTTTGACATTCCCTAAAGTAAGCTTTTCTGATTATAAAATTGTACATTTTATATGAAACAGTCTATAAATATTTCAGAAATATTTGCCACAAAAAGGTCATAAATTTCAAGATGGCGGCATGCCGCACCCACAAATATCAATATGTTAATATTTTTTTTGAACAAAATTATTTTTAAATCTACTATATCATTACTAAGATATTAAAATGTCTTAAACTTTAATAATAAAAAAGATTTTGCTTTGACCCGGGTACCCCCCCCCCCCCCCCCCACCAATGTATGACATTTTACAACATTTAGAATGTTTGGTATAAGTAATATGAAATTGTACAAATCTATAAATCGTTCATGCAAAATATACAATGTACATATGAATAATACTGTTTATGGATTGTCACAGGAAACTTGCTTTGCTTTCAATTTTCGGAAGAACATCCCTTGATTTCTTTGTTTGCAAAACCATCCCATGTCGAGAGCTATGTCCGTACAGTTTGAAATGTCCGTACACTTTCAAACTAACAGCAGTAACTTCTTTAATTGCTCTTTCAACAGCTTGAGAGTGACAGGGAATTTGATCCAGTATGATTGGGTTGTTGCGTTTAAGTTCATCATCACAAATATGTTCCAGCAGAGGAGGGGATGTCACTGCACAAAGATCCCAGTTAATCATCTGATCATATGATTTAGCTGCAATATTCAGGATTATGTCATTTTTGTTGAAAAATTCTAACTCTGCATGGAGCTGGTTTATGTCGTGCTGTTATGATTTTATTTACTGCATACCTTCCAATTTCTTCATCATTGTCCTAACTGCAGCCAATAGAATGTTTTCTGGATGTGCAAAGTAGCAGTTATTTTCCAATACAGGCAATATAATAGATTGATCAGCAGTATCAAGGTTCTGAAGCAGTTGTATCATATAGAAAAAGTTTCTAGCCCCACTTTGACAAGATGGATCGCAAAAATCCTGTTCGCTTTTGTTAACCATCTTTGCTCTCATCAGTATGTTCCTTGGCTGCCCTATCTATGTCGACGCATCTTTGCTGGATCCAGAGCTGTAGATGGTGTTAACATGTTTAAGTCCTTCAACACAGCTTTAACGATAAGACATGTATCCCTATTGCTTAGTTTACATCGATCCACTGCTTCATATTGATATCTGTTTTGTTATTTGGAACATTCCTCATCGCTGGAGAAGTCTGCATCAAGTAGTTCATCATCTTCAGCATCCTGATCTGGAATATCATTATCTTTCTCATCATTGACGTTATCATTTGTGGTTCCTATCTGATCGCCACCCTGCATCAATGAATGTTTTCTTTTCTGTCGATTTTGTAATATTTTTGTTGTTTGCTTGTCAACATTGTCTATGAACATATTTCTTGCCATCTTTTGATCCACCCAAAATGCCCACTCAAGCACAGAAATTATTACTGATTGTGGACATTTACAGTCTCCTCTATCCCTAACACCTGCATCTTTTTACTCGAACAATTATACTGGTAATGTCATTTGTAGGGATACTAGCCTGGTCATATAATTGTTTAACTTCATGCGCTAATGCGTGCGCTCGTGAATGAAGGCTATGATTGTATTGTTCCATTTTAAGCATCCACCAATAGCCTTGAAAACATCTTCACTGGTTGGAAGTTGTCTTTTAGGCAATTCAGCTGCTGACCCAAACACAGAATGTACAGTTGCACTTCTTGTAGAAGAACTCATATTCATAGAAGAACTTAATAAAATAATTGAAAAATTAATCAAAAATGAAATAAAACAACCATGCGTGATCCGATAATGAAAACACGGTACACCAGTTATATTGAGAGAAAAATGGATGCAATGCTTATCCCAGTTGTCTGAACTAATTAGTTATTCATAAAAAAGGTTATAAAGATAAAACACAAATTTTATATGCATATCATTTCTTTTTTGAATAACCTAGGTCACAAATTTAACATGTTCAGTCACAAAAAACTCACAGTAAATATAGTTAAAATTTCGAACAAAAGTTGGGAGTAGTAAAACTATGTAGTTTTCAAATATTTGTACATATTCCATGTACTACCATGATGTAACAACTTTTTAATAATGTTTCAATAAAAAAAATTTTTTGACCCACCCTAATATATATATATATATATATATATATATATATATATATATATATATATATATATATATATATAAATAAATAAAATGGCGCTGATATATTTGATCAACATAGTCAATCTGAACACATATCACTAATGTATATAAGGCTGGAACGGAGTATTTTGTTTTTTTGCACACGGCTTTGTAAACATGTATTAAATTGTTATTTATTGTACCAGCTGAGATTACATGGATATCTAACTGAAGACGCAGAAGAAACTATGGATCAGTAGTATTTTTATCTAGAGCATAAGCAGTGGGAAAAATAATGCTCGTTAAAAAGAAAATTTAATTTAAAGAACCTAAGTCATTTGCGATGTTTTATAGCCCCTAAAGAAAATTTAATTTAAAGAACCTAAGTCATTTGCGATGTTTTATAGCCCCTAAAGAAAATTTAATTTAAAGAACCTAAGTCATTTGCCCCTAAAGAAAAAAGCCCATTGCGAGCTTTAATCTTTTATGTTTGTATAAAGGACAGTTTTGACATGAAATCAATTCCGCATGTTATCTTTTCTTAGATCACTCATTATATTAGATTGACTTTTCAAAAGTTCAGCAGATTAAACAGTTACATCAAAGCTATGCCTAATGCTCAAGAGACGTTTTGAAAAAAAATAGTAATAACTTGTTAATTGTTTCGAGTATGAATTGTAAATTTTTCAAAGCATAAACAGAATATGTTTGATTCATGTGTTATTAGATTATCTAGCATGAACTGCTATATACGTGTATACTTTGCTAGATAAATATCTCTTTAAGGTTTTACGTGTTTTAAGTTTAAAATATGTTTATAAATTCATCTTGCGAACTATTTCTTTACTACTTCAAAGAGGAGTAAATGTATTTATTTATTGTGATTGTGGTATGTATTTTGACCCAGAATGTGAAACTCTAATTGTGGCCTGTTCATTGATCACTGACATAATGTGAGTGAGGAGATAAAAAGATGTATTGATTTCAAGACCAGCAAGGTGTTGATGAGTACATTAATGTAAATACATCCAACAATCATCCAGTTATATGTATGTATGTCCCCATGTCTAACACACACACTTTGATAATGTAAACATATACATTGATGTATTCAAACACACACACACAAACACATTGACTCATTAAAACATGGTTTACAATGTCAAAAACCTACATTTCTTTATTTAAAGGGAAGGATTTCATGAAGTTTAGTTCATGCGTGTGTTTTAGTATGTTGGTCAGTGTGTTCATACTATGGATCACACACATCACTAGAAATATAACCCACACTAATGTGGCACTTCGTGAGCTGACTTTGATATGACTGATATAACTGACACTGGTCAATCTTGTTCATCACTGAAATACTTATAACAAAAATATGATAAAATACCAGACCGTTTTCAGTTATATGGACTTACTTTTAATATGCGAACTTATTTAATGGTAAGTTGTGTATTGATGTATTTTGTGATAAAAAATTAAATAAAGTGATATAACAAAGTATCACAGAATATATATTTGAAAATTATGAGTGCAGTTTGAAGATAACAATAGGTGCTGGTAGCACATATTGATGATAATGATAAGTTGATTGGCTAACTTTTAAAAAGTTAATTTTTCATAATTTAAAGTGTTTATCTTCAATCGTCATTGTCCCTATTTCTATACGACAGACTTTCTCTCCCCTACAATATATAGTCCATATTTCTATACGACAGACTTTCTCTCCTACAATATATAGTCCATATTTCTATACGACAGACTTTCTCTCATACAATATATAGTCCATATTTCTATACGACAGACTTTCACTCCTAAAATATATAGTCCATATTTCTATACGACAGACTTTCTCTCTTACAATATATAGTCCATATTTCTATACGACAGACTTTCTCTCTTACAATATATAGTCCATATTTCTATACGACAGACTTTCTCTCTCCTACAATATTCCTTAGAAAATAGCATTCCAATATAGATGTGTTAAGACGCATTCCTGCTAGATCCTGAGTGGACATGTTGAAACCGTTGAGGGGAGGGGGGAAAGAGAATGCTGAGATGACATGGTGGCTACAAGGCATGTTTATCTTTATCTGTCTATTGGCACAGCTCATTGGATTTTTTGTTATAATTCTTTACCCATATTTGTGTGTGTGTGTGTGTGTGTGTTTATATTATTTTAAAACGAATTACATGATTTTTTGACAAAAGAAATTTCAAAATATATAGTGATAAAAAATACATTTTTTTTAAATGCACAAAAAAGTATTTTAAAAAAACTACTTAGCTCATACAAACAGCGTTACTTCTTGAGAAAGTTAGTTTACCCAGCACAATTAAGTACAGCGTTCTGACACTTGGGAAGCTTGATATTATTTTTTAAGAGAAAATCTCACAGAAACTATTCGCTCACATCAGGGGCGTTCTTATATATAGGTAAACTAGGTCACGGCCACGGCCATTACAGATAGGGGCCCATTTAAACTTTAATTTCTATTAAATCTGAGTGACCCGTCAGGTACTTTTTCCTTCTTCCTATTGTTCTGGTAGACTATGCCTAAGTTATAGATTTTCATGTATCGACCAGTTAGTTGTTCGCAGAGTACTTAATTCTAATGAACGAGTTATAAACTTTCAGGACAAAGTAAATCCCATTGGTCAGAAAATGCAACCAAGTGGTGCAATACTTACGACAAACGTTAAGATTTTTTATTAAGGGTGTCAAAATGTAGGTGTCACTACAGAGGCAGCTTTAACATACTATAAATTGTGAGTGGTCTGGGACGTAGTTGTAGGCTATATATCATATCAAAATACGTCATTCGCGGAGCAAAACTCAGGTGCGGAGGTTGGCACATTTGCCCCAGTCGACACATATAATGTCGCCACCCTCCGTCATATTGACATGTTATATGTAAGGGATGTGTTTCATTCTTTTATGTATAATTGGGCGAAAAGTTCAGTGCAACAGGGAAAATTAAGAAAGATTCAATTTTTTAAATGTTTTAAAACATTACTGAATACGTCTTTCCGAATGTAGACATCACCTTTCCGAATGTAGACATCGTCTTTCGTAGATATTCAGTATTATTGGTCACTAACTGCTGTTTATTTTATGTGTAACAAAAAGTTGATATGGATATAGTAGATCTAATAAAATACTTTTACGAGAGAAGGAAAAGAGGGAGGGGGGCGCACCATGATTCGTCAGGGCTTACGACATCTAAGGGGCTTAATCCGGCACAGTTTCCCCGCCAACCGCCAAGAGTAGCTTAATATTTTAAAGTCTCTGATTTACTGTCACGTAACCTTTGAGTTTTTCAGCCATTATTTATTGACTGGACAAATATCTTTTAAACGAAGGTGAAACAAATTTGTTTACAATATTGTGTAATATGCTCCGATTGTTTCCATCTCATTAATAGGTCTGTCTGTGATTACGTCAAACTCTGAAATACACAAACAGTGGCGTCACTGGGGGGGGGTGAGGGCCGCACCGGGTGACACCATTTTAGGGGTGACACCAAAATGAACAGTTTTAAACTTCATAGCCGAAAAAACTCGGTATAGTCGTTTTTATAGTCGATCATGAGCAGAGGGCGTCACCATGCAGAGCAGTAGCAAAAGGTGCCAACATGCAGAGCAGTAGCAAAAGGTGCCAACATGCAAAGCAGAAGCAAAAGGTGCCAACATGCAGAGCAGTAGCAAAAGGTGCCAACATGCAGAGCAGTAGCAAAAGGTGCCAACATGCAGAGCAGTAGCAAAAGGTGCCAACATGCAGAGCAGAAGCAAAAGGTGCCAACATGCAGAGCAGTAGCAAAAGGTGCCAACATGCAGAGCAGAAGCAAAAGGTGCCAACATGCAGAGCAGTAGCAAAAGGTGCCACCATGCAGAGCAGTAGCAAAAGGTGCCAACATGCAGAGCAGAAGCAAAAGGTGCCAACATGCAGAGCAGTAGCAAAAGGTGCCAACATGCAGACCAGTAGCAAAAGGTGCCAACATGCAGAGCAGTAGCCCCAGATGCCACCATATAGAACAGTAGCACAGGATGCCACCATGCAGGTGTGTAGCAAAGGGTGCCACCATATAGAGCATTAGTACAGGATGCCACCATACGAGCAGTAGCACAGGGTGCCACCATACAGAACGTCTGGAGCTTATGTAAATGAATCTAATTCAAAGCTGCTCGGATCAATCTGGAGTTGTTTTTTTTGCAAACGTTCTACAAAAAGGACGCATGTAGTCACGTGGTGTAGGAGATGTAGTTTACGAACTCAGTTTAATTAAAGTAATATACATTTTTTCTGAAATACAGTCCGCAATACTATCGTTTATATCGCAAAAAGTATTTTAAAGTAAATTCTCTCAGGTCTGGTGCAGGGAAATTCGAAATATGTACCATTGCTCATGGTGGAAGTCTTGGGGGTGGGGGGGGGGGGTGACACCCTGAACTTTCCGCACCGGGTGACACCAGCTATAGTGACGCCACTGAATAGCAATCAATTTTAAAGTGAGATCAGTAGTGTCTATAGCTTTGTAATTCACTTACTATATCTAGTCTCTCTAATCTATGAGATATTTTGCCTTGCATCCAATGTTTTGAAGAACAGTGTGTCTGGGTCGATCAAGAAAGTATATTATCTACTTATCATACTAAGTTTTATGACCTAGCACAACCCAATAAAATAGGGTTTTATGACACTTTCATCTTTTGAAGTAAATCTTTCCAAATCACACATCAAAGCAGTTTCAAAGTTGACTAAGTTTTTGATTTGTGATTTGTCATAATTAACCCCTGGCAGTATGTGGTGTTCGCTAAAAATACACAATGCTTGGCGAATTTCTAAGTAATTTGCATACATAGCTTTTGTAGCGTCACTTCCTGTTTCTGATAAACTTTGTTTTTTTTTTCCTCCTGAATGCGTTCCTAAAGAGTTGACCACCTCTTTGGTTTCTAGTATTACCAAAATCGACCAAAACCATACAGAAGATCAATAAAATCAAATTTGTTATGAGTAAATCCGTCTCTAGCTAGAGCCTATTTTATTTTCCATTCAGACAACCCTGACCTTTCGATACTTCGAAAAGAAAAAGTCAAGACCTTCGCAAGGGTAGGTAACCTGAACACGCCAGAGCTCCTAGCCTTGAGTTTGCCCCAGCGCTTTGGATGTGTATAGTGTATATTGTGTATATTGTGTATATTGTATTTACCCATGTTGTATTGAAGGGATTCGGGGGAGCCCAGTGGTGATAATTTGTCTGGAGCCCTAGATTTTCTGGTTTCATACCTGTCGAGAAGTGTCCCGAGTAAATTGTGACTTCAGTCAATGTGTTAGTGTTAATATGTGAATTATCTTTTTCTAGATGAGACCACGACTGAAACATGTACAGATAACTCTTGTTGTCAGTTCTTGTTTGTTGATAATATACATGACGTCACCGACTCACTGGCTGAATAACTATTGGGAGTCTTCAGTAGACCAGGTACTTAGTCCACTAGATCAATATACCAGCTGCTTTATTCAAAAGATTATCTATATTCAATTCACCAGATACTTTACTAATACAGTGGCTTGCGACCCACTATGCAAAAAATTTTGTTTTCGGGGCCCAACTCAAGTGAAACTGAGATAAAAGAAAGAGAACATAAGCGTCATTAAATGTATTAATTGATTTCCGCGTTTACTTTGAGAGCATTGTAAGTATGTTTATATAGATTCGGAAATATTTTCATTATAAACTCTTTTAAAAATATGAATAACATATTGATAAAAACAATTGGTCTATTTTCCTATACGTGGATTTGTATTTACGTATTTTACTAATACTATGAGTAGACTAACCATTTCTGTGGATGAGCGACTTTTCTCAAAACAGAAATCGGCCATGTGGTTACAAAGGATTCAGGACAAGCTAAACAATTTGATTCTAATTAGTATCAAAAATAAAATATGCGATGGACTAGCTTCAGATGAAAACGTGCAGGGGTAACATTGAAGTTTCTTATACAATTGGAAATTATAAAGATGTTCGAAAGTTTTGTAATTTATTATCAGCTATCCTCAAATCAAAGCGAAACGTTTCGCTGCGCTATTTCTCACGTGAGATTTTTCAAAGCGCGAAAAACCCTCGCTACACCTAAGCTGAGCGAACGTGGGCGTCAGCCGACCGGATATAATGATTTTTTTAATTTTCTTTTTTTTAATTTGAAGACGTCGGCAGACATTTTCTTCTTAATATACATTTTCTACAGTTATTGTATTTTACAAGTAAAAAGTGAAAAAAACACTTACTTTTTGGTATAATCTGATATAATTCAAGTTTCTATATATAAATGTAAGTCTTATTTGTTTATTTTAAGACATTTATATCAATTTTAACCTTGATTTTCATTTGAGTCTATGTTTCTAGGCAGCCATTTTGGATTGTTTACACTCGCGAAACGCGAAAAAACTCTGAATGAAGCGATGCCGCGAAATTTCTCTGCACCGACAGGGAAATTCTCCGCTGTTTGAGCATCTCCATATAAATACATTGCCGCGAAAGATACGCGAAATTCGCTTTGGTTTGAGGATACCTTAACAGAGGTCTCCTATATCAAATTAGTTGTCTCATAATAATTAAATAATTGTATCAAAATTATGAATATTAAATTAATAATTATAGCATATTAGATGTTCAGCATCCAATGTTTTTTTAATCTGTAAAGTAAGTTATAATTTCAAATGTATGATAGATCCCCCACACCCCGATCTACCATACATTTGACATTGGATACACTGAATAGTTTAGTTTTATACTAAGTAAGTGTTTATATCCCGTTATTTCCTACAATAATTAGAGAAAAATTTGGACTACAAGAAATAGAACCGTGTAAAACACATTATGAAAGATGTTACATTGGTCAACAGTGTCCTGAGGTTTTTTTTCTTCCCAGAAACATCTGGACATTGATGAGCACGATGTTTTGGTAGTTGTACACATTCCTAGAACTGGCATGACGTCACTGACAAATTGGTTCATTAAAGAATCATCACTGAGCACATCATGCCATTGTCCAGAGAAAATGACCAAATGTAAATGTTTGAATAAGTGAGTAATTGTATATACGATCCAATGAGATAGACTCGATGCATTATTGTCACCTCTGTTAGATAGACTATATAGGTGAGACTGACTTGATGCATTATTGTCACTTCTGTTAGATAGACTATATAGGTGAGACTGACTCGATGTATTATTATCACCTCTGTTAGATAGACTATAGGCCTATAGGTGAGATTATCTAGAAACATCAGAGCCTAGATATTGGCCTTTGCTTAAGGCCTGATAGTTTATTTGCATTCAAAAGCCTCCAACGTCTCAGATTATCTCCCCAAAAACAACTCTTGTGCTATGGAAGTAGGACAAGGGTAACGAGTATTATTGTTATTATTTTCCAATTAATTTTCACAATTCGAAATGTCTTATTTAAACAATAACTGTATCGATTAAGCAAATTGTCTGTTTTCCCAGAAACAACCAGCCATGGCTCTTTAACTCTTACAATACCAGCGGTTTTGTGTGCGGTGAACATGCAGATTTTACATCCCTGACAAGTTGTCCAATAGATCACTGGTTCAAAACAAGTGGTTTTGATACGCGTTCATTCAGAAGGTATGACAGAATTGACACCATGTTCTTGGGCATCTACATAACGTTATAATCATTTGGTCAAATAAGTGACCTGGTTTTTCTGAAATTATTTGGTCAAATGTGTGACCTGGTATTTCTGAAATCAAAATTACTCATAGAAAAGAAATCTACCATGATCGTGATTTCTTAAAAGAAAATTCGATCAGTTCATTTTTAGTTTTTATTATCATTGCTTACTTATAAACTTACGTATGAAATGTGTGTTAAACTAAAGCTCAATCACAAAAAATCGCCCTAACATCGATATCAGATTTCATAATAAAGACTTCAACCAATTCCATTCGTCGTTGGTATGAAAATAGTGAAACTATTAACCATTTAATCTGTTCTGTTGTCCATAATACTCCAAAAATATTTAGCCTTTGTTTTAAAATTGTGTAAAAGGAAATAAACATGTGTATAATGTAAACGTATTCAGAAACCTGATTAATCCTAAAAAAAAAAAAAACAAAGTCAAAAATTTTATTTACTTAAGTCTAACTATAATTTATTCTACTTAATATGACCTGCATTGTTACAGTTCAAGTTGTATCTATTCATTTACAAATGGTTCAGCAAGGTACCAGAGGTTCTCTAGTTTCAACGCCTTGGGACCCAACAAGATGTTTTACTTCTTTTTTTTTTTTTCATTTTCGCGACCCTCTTGTAAAGAAAATCTAATTTTAAAAAATAGACTAAAAGCGTCATTTATTGTATGTATATATTTTCTCCCGTTTACTTTGCCGATTGTCTAACTTTCAGTTATAAAACATCTAGAGAAAGAGTTGTCATTATGTACACATAGATTCTACACTCACATAATTATACATTTAAATTGTGCCGCTACCCACCTAAAATTCGTCCGCGACCCACTGATGGTAGTGACTCACACTTTGAGAGCTACTGATATATGTTGATTACATACACTACTAAAAACCATGGATAATCTGCACGAACACATCACTAAAATCTATGGAGGCGATCCGTACGCTGGATAGACTATCAAATGTAATAGACCAATTACAGCTAACGCCTTTTTTCTAATGCCGCAGCGAATTTTGAGCAAATGGTGATAGAAAGAAAGTTTCTGCAATATCGCATTTAAAATATAAGACCGCGTTAAAATAACTATCTTATTTGTCTATGTTTAGTGGAATGTCTCTTATTTATTTTCTCGAGTAAATTTAATGCTCATACAAGCTGAATAATTATACAAAAATATGGACAGCATTTTCATAAGATAATCATATCTATAAGAATTAAAACTTGCTAATATTAACGATTTTATTTGAAAGGTATCGCCTTAAGAAGGGGGGCAACTTGAACACATGTAATGGGCCCAAAGCAAAGCATTTGTGAGGGTTTGGGGAGTTTAGGGAGGGCCGTTGCAATCGAATTGTTTGGTTTTTTTGTTGAGAAAGGGTTTCATAGGGACCCATGCTGTAATAAAGGTAAAAGATAACCCTAATAAAGGTAAAAGATAACCCTAATAAAGATAAAAGATAACCCTAATAAAGGTAAAAGATAACCCTAATGAAGGTGAAATATAACCCCATTGATGGTAAAAGATAACCCTAACAAAGGTAAAAGATAACCAAAATAAAGGTAAAAGATAACCCTAATAAAGGTAAAAGATAACCTAATAAAGGTAAAAGATAACCCTAACAAAGGTATAAGATAACCAAAATAAAGGTAAAAGATAACCAAAATAAAGGTAAAAGATAACCCTAACAAAGGTATAAGATAACCCTAACAAAGGTAAAAGATAACCCTAATAAAGTTGAAAGAATTGTATAACAAATTTTGATTTCTTAGCCATTAAGTTTATAACTCCCTAATTTCCATGGCAGATATCATTTGATGACCATGCTGAGAGAACCAGCTGCTAGATACATCAGTGAATGGCTGTATTTAAAAAATGAAGAGGAACATTTCTTCAAAAACGAGCCACGTCTGTTTAACAACGCAAGTATTGAACTACAGAAGAAACGAGTACATTGTTTTGTTGGTATCAAAACTTCCACGTTGAGTCTTTTAGACTTTCTCAACTGTAGGCAAGTAAAGTGTGAACTAGCTGTACAGTATTTACCTGGAATAGCTGTTGAGAATTAAATTGTTTTTAAATATAATACCTGTATTATTGCAGAGAAAACCCAGCTAACAATAGGCAGACGCGGATGTTGGCCAATTTAACAGCAGTAAACTCTATGGGACTGAGTGGCCAGGACTATGAAATGGCCATGTTGCACAGTGCACAACAAACTCTTCTAAAGCTTCCATTCTATGGCATCATTAATAGACCAAGAGATACATTCAAATTATTGGGTAAGTAAAATAGTGAATATACAGGGCCAGACTTGTGAAGCACAGGGCCCCGGTTAGAAGCTTTTTCCAGGGGCCCTTCCAACCTACCCCCCCCCACTTCCTTCTGTTAATAGTAAATATTTTCAAATACATTTGTGAAAATGATAAATTCAGAGAAATAATATTATACACATTTTAATAAAAAATGTACATTAAATGAGAAACAAGTTTAGAATAATGCATGAAGAATTGTATAATATACCTAACAATATATAGGCAATGGAAGAAAAAAGAAACATTATTCGTTATTTCTAAATAAAGGGCTGGGCCCGGGTAGAAACTTTTTGCCAGTGCCCCTCCCCCCGTCCTCGAGCAACTGGCATATAAGTCTTTAGTGTAATAAAAGAAAGACTTTTTAAAGTGTATTGTCAGATAAAAATGATGTCTACTATCTGATAAAAATGATGTCTACTATGTGATAAATATGATGGCTAATATGGTAGACAAAAGCAATCAAAATGCACGCTTTAAAAAAATCATACGATTTAATAGACCAAATGAATGTATGCTCCTAATCTTTATTTTTTAGCGACTTGGATATATTTTTTAGGCCTAAATTGTGATATGTAAACCACCTTAAAATAACTACTGACCAAAAAGATTAACTTTAAAAAAAAATCTTTTAACCTTTTTATATTGTGGAGATATATGAAGTCCTGCTAGTTTCAGACTAGGTACACTCTGTTTGATATACGAAGTCCTGCTAGTTTCAGACTCGGTACACTCTGTTTGATATACGAAGTCCTGCTAGTTTCAGACTCGGTACACTCTGTTTGATATACGAAGTCCTGCTAGTTTCAGACTCGGTACACTCTGTTTGATATACGAAGTCCTGCTAGTTTCAGACTCGGTACACTCTGTTTGATATACGAAGTCCTGCTAGTTTCAGACTCGGTACACTCTGTTTGCTCAGATACAGTTATTAGGTATAAATGAAAAAGCGATTGGTGGGTGGTGTGATCAGAAGGGCACACTTTGTTTATATTGTCAGCGACTGATATGTTTCTTTGGCCGATTCTCTGACTGATTTTCGGAGCTTCCGTAACAAGCCAAATATATACTAATTTCTAGCGCTAAGCCACTTCAGTCGCGGGGCACAATTGGAAGTAATCCCTTTAATCGGTCTCAAGCGACTCTGATTATTTAGTTTTCATATTGTCAAAACTTTGAAGCCAAATATCGATCTAAGAATTATTAGCGAAAAAATTCTTACTGTTATACAATAGCAATCGCAAAAAAATTTCTTCATAGACTTCATGGAATATAAACTATGCAGAATGAGCAGCCTCGATTTGTCGATTCTTCCGATCGCGTACATTACTGTTATTTGTGAAATCAGTGAGATTTATGATGTTATCATTATACATAACTGGATCAATGTTTATGGAGATCTCCTAAAATCTTCAAAGTCACTGAACAGTACTTAAATTTAGTTTTCCTAAAGCTGGACAGACATTTTTATAAGAAATCTATCATTCAGTTTTTTTTATTTATTTAAATGGGCAAAGCTATTTCAAAATTCAGTATTTTGTTTTTGGCTGTTGCTCCGTGCACCCCAAGTTTGTCCTAATTTTAGTTTATAAATAGACAAAGAGCTCTTCTTTGTAAAAGGGTATCTTTACTATTGTAGCTCTTTTAGACTGAAGATCTAGTAATTACGGAAAACTCTTTTGTTTAGGAGATTTATTGTGCATAGCAGCAAAATAACGCTACTGAGCATAGATATATGTCTATATTATATATAATATATCTATGCTATTTAGTTTCGATAGTAGATGACTAAGATATATACTTGTTAACATCGGAAAAGCTTATTTTCTAGTCCAAGATTACTATGAATCATTACAATTTATAGTTAATTAGTCCGCTTTTTTCTAAATTGGTTTATTTATATGAATGTTGAAAATGGAAAACAAACGAAAACTATTGAAAGTTGTGTGTGAAATTTCTTGTCAGTGGTTAAGAGTGAGTGCCACTGAGTGGACATGAATAATTGACAATGTCTGAGAAAGGGTAGAAATATGAATGCTGTAATAAACAAAAATTCAATTAATAACGTACTTTTAATTAAATGGCTTTTATATGAATAGCATAACAATTTTACTCCCTTCTTTTGTGATATCCACAAAATAGTTCAAAAGTTATAATTGAATAATTACAAAAGTATACAACTCTCTCATGAATAATTTTCCCCTTCTTCAATACACACTCTCCTTAATTTTGGCTGTCCATCAACTACACATTTTATGACTTTTTAGAAGCCCTTGTCATCAATATCAAACTTTCAGTGACACCCCCCTCTCCTTAGTAAAATTAAGTCAATCTCTTTACCCCCCCCCCCCCCCAAAAAAAAGGTATAAGCAAAAATCTCCTAGCTCCAAATTTTAAAATTAAATTCCCTCCCCTAATCATTGAAATCTAATTAGACTAATACAAAAAGAGTAATTGGTAAATTCACATAGCCAGTTGAAATATACTAACCAAGTTTAGTTTTAAATGTGTAATAGCATTTATCTTAAGTTGGTCACAATTGATTATTAATATTACTAATATTAGGCTAATATTATTAGCACTCTTGTCATCAAGTGTCAAACTTTCATGACCCCCCTCCCCTTCCCCCCCCCCCACGCCAAAGTAAATTAAAATGACGTCTTCCCCACGCCCTTCTAACACAAGCTAACTACTATATTCCAGAAGCTATCTTTTGTTGTTATAGCAATAAACCAATGTAAGAAATAATTGCAAACTATGCCTATGCTATGGGACGGATGGCCGAGTGGTGTAGATACTCGACTGTCAACTTGAGATCCCCGGTGGTGAGGCCCATGGAATTTTTCAGGTGAAATTTGGTGCAAAGTCATCCCACAAGTCCACCCAGCTTTAAATGGGTACCTGATATTAAGTTGGGGAAGTAAAGGGGGCTGGGCGTTGTGCTAACCGAAGGCCCGTTAGGACTAAGAAGGGAACATATGCCTATGCTATAATTAATCAACAACTTTTTAAAGTATAGATACTTTAGTTTAGATTAATGTAAACATTTTTATTCATTTAAATGTATTAAACTACACATGATCTCTACACACAATTTATAAAAAATTATATTTTTCATTCTGGAAAAATGATACAATGCAGCCTTTAATATATGTAGATTTTTTTTTATTTATGATTGATATGTTATATGTAAATGATAGCAGTAAAAGTAAAATTTTACATCATCCAAAGACAATCATAGTTATTATATTACATATATATATATGAAGAAATTATAAATACACAAAGTAAAGCTACTAAATATATAATATCATACATACATTAAAATAAGTGTTAAATAAAAGAGATTTTATGCCTATGATTATATCAAAACAGTACAGCTTCTATGGTGTTAGCATAAATAGATGTCTTTATACAGGATTTTTAAATTAAATTTTGAGACGAGAAATAAAGGATATGCATATAATGTCTAGATATGAATGCTAATACAAACCGGAAATGACATATCATTGTAGAATAAGTAGACCAAGCTCAGAGCCATTTCTAGCTCTGGTGTTATGTACAAGTTACATTTTTTGCTCCCAATCTGAAAAGTGCAAATACATTAACAACTCCTAGTTTGCTGCACAACCAACAGTACCCTTCCTATGCTACTGGGCCAAGGCCTATATCAATACAATAGTAGCAGCTAAAACATGTCAGGTTAAGCAATACGTAATTAATTTTTGTAAAATGTAGATGTATAGTATTTTTAACACATATTCATTAAGCTTTTTAAAAGTAAGTTACTTAGCAACATAGTAAATCCATAATAAGAAAAATAAAGTGTATGTTAATTCATCACTTGATAAAAAGTTTTGAAGTATTTAATTATTACATTTCAATATAACTTTGCAAAATTAATGAAGCAAACCATCTACCCATTGAAACTCACAGACCATGATTTTTTAAAAATAAAAAAAAAAAACATAAAAAAAAGTAAAGTTTAATAAAAAAAAAACAACAATTATGTATTCCAACAGTTAACACAAAACCAATTCTTAGCTTTCATTTTAGAATTGTAACTTGCACAACGATAATGAAAACTCTCACAACATCCATCACAGCTTACTATATTCACTAAACTACCACACAACTCTCCTCTACATTCATAACATGCATACTGATGGGTCTCTTTTTTTCTCATGCACTCTTCTTTTTAACTCCTGCCATGCATCAATTAGAAAAAAACTCTCCAGACAACTAAAATCATTATTCAGTAAACACTGCCCTAACAATTTAATGCTTTTTATATGCTGAACTTCATAAGGGGGATCTTTAGCAGAAACAGAGGCAACAAGAAACATTTCTAGTTGTTTTTTAGGACTCCTGAAGTCAAAGGTCAGAGGGCATTTAACTTGTCTCTTTCCCCTTACAGTAAAATTTTGTTTATTTTTTGGTCTTCCTTTCACTTTTACATTTTTTAAATTTACAGTGTGAAAGGAAAAATCTACTGCAGGGGAAGAACTTGATGACTCTAGTGGTGCAACATTGTTATGTACCTCATTGGATAGGGAAGAAGAAGAGATTACAGTATCATCTGACCTAACTATTAAAGGAACAATATGTGTTGATTGCAGTTGAACTGTAGTTTCATTAAAAGTTTCAGGAGCTACTGCGTCTCTTTCTTCAGATAAATCACATTGATGACTAATAGATGCACCACCATTAAGTGTATCTTGATCTGCATCATCTACCCTCTGCCAAAGATTAAACAGTGTCTCCAGTTCCTCATATTTCTGCTTAAAATCCTCTGTACCTAACAGAGATAAATATGAAGCAATTTTCTTAGAACATTTGCCACCAAATATTTATTTTCTGCTGAGCAAATCTTTCTGTTAGGTATTATGGTGCTAGTGAGAGCAGGACGCCTAGAGAAAGACTCATTATCAACAGATTTTTTGAATCTGTGACTAGGTGCTAATGTTTCATACAGAGATTTGTCATGGTAATTTCTTAGGAAAAACATGTGTCTGCATGGTAAGCTAAAGTTTCTATAAAATGAACACTCACAGTCATTATAGAATACTTTAAATGCAGAACCTTTATTGCTTTCTAAAATAAATGCATTCTCTATACTTGACTGAATTGAGTAATCATTTTTCTTACTTGTCAAGTACTGTTAAACAACATGTCGTGCAGCAAAAGGGGTCAGATCGCTGTTTATCAAGTCAATAACAGGATCCACCATATGCACATTATAATGTCTACTGTTTGAATTAATGATAGAAGATAGAGACCTAGTATTGAATAGCTGGCCATCATACTTAACAAGACTGATAATAGAATTGTATAGTGGCATTTGATGATGTAGTTGTTTCTTAATTTTTGAATATGATTCACAGTGGTTTGTTGTGGTTATATGTAATTGAAAAATGTCCTGGTGTAAATGGCTAGCCCACAGCTCAGGTTTATTCCACCAGTTATTTTCAAAGTAGGCAATAACATCTTGAGGGGCTATTGATTTTTATTTGATTTTTTAAAGCATCAAATTTTTTAATGCACTCTGTGTCCTTCATGGTGAAAAATAATTCTGCAATTGTTTCAGCCATCTTGGGCAATAAAGATCTTTTAGACAGCGCTTTCTCAATCGCTGTTTTTACATGAAAGGCACAGAGTAAAACATGAGCATTATCAAAAACAGTATTTAATGAAGCTATTTCTGAAAAATCTTTATCAACAAAGAAACAAGTAGTTTGTTGACTATCATAAGAATTTTTCAAAAGCTGTAGGCATTTACATAGTATATCCTGGGTTTCACAACTAATGAAAGAATGAAACACAGGATGACCTTTGCCTTCATTATCTACACACATCACTGTTAATAATGGTAAAAGATATTTGTTTGTCTTGTAAGTAATATCCATGATCAAAACCTCTGGATATTTATTTAATAACCAGACCATATTTTTTGTTTGGTAACTTAAATAAACAAAATTATTAGCACCATCTTTCCCATAGTCAGCCCTGCCATCATCAGCATACAGCTGTTTCAGAAAGCTATTTATGCATTCCTGGTCTGTTTTTTCAAGGGTAGACTTTTTAAAACTATATTTTAAATTATAAATATCTTTAGGTAAAACTTGTATCCCTTGACTTTCTTTAACGATTTCTCTAAAATCTTTAACACTGATAG
Organism: Bulinus truncatus; assembly: GCA_021962125.1. NCBI lineage: Eukaryota > Metazoa > Mollusca > Gastropoda > Planorbidae > Bulinus > Bulinus truncatus. The sequence goes on from JAGDYQ010000068.1 coordinate 1,137,077, forward strand.
ATGTACACTTGGCTAAAGTTGTTACCACTTCATTGACTTCAATACGCCTATTCTCAGGTAGCACTGATACAGCCTAAAGATGAAAACATTGAAAATTTGAAAACTTAAGTTTGTTCAAACTGTTATTTAACAATAATAGTCAATTGTGACTCACAGAAATTATAAGTCCCATTTGACTATTCTTTGTGATTTAATCATATATATATTAGCATAATTTTCTTTTCCCTTTTTTCACTCCATCCTGTTCTGTTGACTCTGGTGAGGCTCATAATACTTATATTTATGAAAAATCAGAAAAGTATATGATAAAACCAGAGTGTATATCATTATCTTGTTTCTATTCACACCTGTTTTATTAAGTAATTACATAAAAACAAAGTGTTTTCTTCATACACAGGACAAAAATGTTTTTTTTTACTCACCTCAATAGATGGTATGTGATTGTTATGTTGCAGACAGCTGTCTTTGACAATGATCTTCCAAACCCCAGCAATTTTTTTGCTGGCTAATTTTATGAACGCTTGGCATCCCAACTTGACAGATCTATATATATATATATAATTTTTAAAAGTCATTGAAACAAATATAACAAATTAAAAAAAAAAACTTAGAATCATTGCAAAAAATCGAAACTAACGTAAATTTAGATATTTTTTTTTTAATGTTTGTATTCAACTTGCCTCTGATTTGGTCTTTCGCCTGCAGACCTACTTTTTCTGATCTTACCATGCTTGCATTCTAAATCCATCTTTGAAAACATAATTCTATCTCTTGTTTCCTCATGCACATTTATATTTTTAAACTAGGAAAACAAAAATAACATGCTTAATTAGTACAGCAGAAAAAAAAAGAGAGAATTCATTAAATCGAAAGTCTCTCGTTTTTACTTCCCTTGTTATGATATTGCTGTAAGATTAACATTTAATAAATACCATGGATATCACTATCGAGTTTCTTACCATCAATAAATTGTCATACTGGATAATAATTGTTAGAAGAGATTAACAAAAAAAAGGAAATTAATAGTAACTGTATGGCTCTTGCTGGGCACATCTTAACACAGTCAGATTAAGTATGTTAATAATTACCTAATCTTGAATCAGGGGCGTAGCGAGCTTAACTCGCGCCCGGGCACAATACCTTTTTAGCGCCCCAACTCCCAATTTGAAAACCATATAATGTTATATGTAAAATATACTATTGGCGCCCCTTTGTTAGTAGCGCACAAGTCATGATGCCTCCCTCACTACGCCACTGTTTTGAATATATACAAATACATTTAGCCTTTTTCTTAATTGCGAAAACAGAAACTTGTAAGTCCCAAGTTGCAAAATTTTGAGAACTACTGACATAAAGCACAATAGAGCTTCAGTTTTCATACTAATTAAAATACATGTAAGAAACGTACCTTTGTACTCCGTACTTTGACAAAAAGCGTATTTGTGGCCTTTTGAAAAATCTCAAGGGCCAGTAGTGCTTCGTTATAAGAATCAAAAGTGGTTTCTTTAGTGAAAGAAGTATCCATCTGTGCTTCCATTGTTTAACAATTAGTGTTAGCTACTGCAAGGCAATAAAGATAGTAAAGAGTATGTACTGCTCGACCGCACACCATAGATACTGGAATTGACCTCTGGGTGACCATACCTTTTATATGTTTCATGGTGTGTCACGATTGCGTAATTATTTAACGAAAAAAATTCTTCATCGAGATGAAAGAGTTTAGCCGACCGGGGTAAGTAACATCTAGTCATTTTTCACGATCCGTAGGCTATCGATTGTGGCGTTGATGTCACGGTCGGCGGATTTTTCACCTACGTATGTCATCTGGTCTTCCAGATCATGTGGCTGCGCCGTCGGCATGGATCAAAAGTGAGAATGGAAACCGACTAATACTGTTATATTTGCTAACCCCAATCACACACATACACACCCTGGACCCTCCATCAACAGTAATTATTGTGTCTCGTTACTTTATAATTTAGGCATATGCTTTTTTTTTCTTTTTGTTGTCAAAGCAGCTCTTGTTAATTGGTCTTGTTAAAGAAAGACACATTGGTCATCTAATAATATATTTTATTGATGCTACGTGTATTTATAATTCATATAGACATATTATTAAAGCTAATACAAATTTTAACAATCATTATAGTCAACGTGATTTACAGTAGTATCGCTGACAACCTACTGACCCACTTAATGTTTACAAGGTCGGCATTGGTTATAATTAGCCTATATGATGCCCTATGTTTAATTTTCATTACAATATTATGCTTAATCAACACTTAAATTCTACTATACAAAAATAAAATGATCAGTGATAACCTCATGGGAGGGGGGGGGGGTCGACATACTTGAAATTGATGAATAACTATTAAGCACGGGTCGGACTGATGAGGGAATTCATTGGAAAATCACAGTGTTTCCCAGATATCCATGTGTTTCCCAGATTTCTCTTCTAATTTTGTAGAGTTTCTTAACATTTTTTGCTATTAAAAATCTAGCTAATTAAAAACGGTTTTTGTCGCTAGTTTTGTTTTTACCTCGTGTAAGGAAATCTGTCATGGGTGGCACTTTTTTTCAGCCTAGCTTGGGAACTTTTTGACACATTAATAATGTGACCTTTTCAGAGCCTTCCTAGGCCCCACTAAAACAAGTTAAAACACTAAGTTCTAGAAGCTATCTTTTGTTGGTTGTCAGAAATAAATCCAGTAAGAAATAAATGTAAACCATGCTAGAATCGATCAATAACTTTTTAAAGTAAACCAGTATTTTTTTTTTGCCTATTGATTGATGTAAACAAATATGAAGGCATTGTTTTATTCTCTCTCTCTCTCTCACACACACACACGTCGTTCCTGCTCGAGAACCTCTGATCTCGTTCAAACTCAAGGAGCTTGGAACATGCGCCCTTTAGTGAGCTACTTGCATCACCCACAAGGTGCGTCTAGCTATTGAACGACCTCATGTGACACTGCCTTGCTGCAATTCATTGAGATAAAAGGGGGCTCTGAACGTGACATTACTCTCCGTGCCAACACCACAACCATAGCGTGCGGGGGGCCGGCCCCTCTGCGTTTTGTCTGCCCCCCCCCCTGCTTATTTGTTCTACTTAGTAAAATGTATTACCTGCCCCCCCTCCTATTGCCTGGCCCCTGCTGTAGAATTTTCACGCTACGGTGCTGGCCAACATCAGCCTTCTCTTTTTCAAATCTGACTTTGTCCAATGTTTATATTACTTCTGATTACTTACTGACAGCTTCTTGCTATCACTAGCTATTAGACCTGAGTACGTTTGCATTGCATCGGGGGGGGGGGGGGGGGCAGTTTTAACCATCGCCATATTAGTCAAGTTTTGCTTGGCTCGGTTGAGTATTAAGTGTGTTCCATATAGGGGTGGCTAGTTCCTGACAGTTTTTAGCCCAGGATGCATGACGCATGATGCATGCGTCATGACGCATAACAATGTCTACGTCATTTTCGTGTAAAAGCTTTCAGACTTGTAAACTCTTGACACCATTACTAAACACACACACACAATTCCATTCTGGAAAAATTATACAATACAGCCATTAATACAAAGAGATTTTTATGTATGATTCATATGTTAATGAATGATAACAGTAAAAGTATAAGTGAATTTTTAGCATAAAATACCAAAATATGTGTTGATAAATAAATCAAACACGTACACGTTGTGTTTAAACATTTTGTTTAATAGGAGTTGATACTAAAATTATGTTATCTATAGTTATACAAAAGCAATAAAGGTAATAGAAGACATAGAACAGCAAATACATCTACAGAGGTATCTATATTAAAGTCAAATACTTCATGTTCATACAAAAAAAAAACGTTGTAATAACCATTCTTACTGATGCACAACAAATTGGAAGGTAATACAACTACATACATAAATAAAAATGAAATTTTAACACAACAATATTTTGTAGCATAAGTAAATTTATTTAGATGTTTATACAAAATGAGATTTTGGCCTATAATTGTACAGAAATAGTACACTTACTATAGTGTTATCAGAAGCTAATAGGCATATATATATATGTTTATATATATATATATATATATATATATATGTTTATATATATATATATATATATATATGTATGTATATTGTTAAATCTTTAATCAATGAAAAAAAAATATGATTTGCATATAATGCCTAGAAAAAAGGTGCTTATACAAACCTGAATTGATATATTGTCATAGAATAAGGTAGGTCAGGCATAAATCAGTACAATTAGCAGCTAAAACATGTAAACTTTAACAGTATGTAATTGAATTGCATCAGCTAGGTCTAACTAAATATAGGTGTATATATTATATCCAACACCAGCACATTTATGTAAGATCTCCATCAAATAAACTGTTTGTTGCTTTAGATATGCTGGGTATGTGTGCTCTTGTAAATGCATTAATTAAATAAATAATCCTATTCTACATATTTGAAAGCTTTTTATTCCTGTTAATTTCTCAATGTGATATATTGTTTTGTAATATGGTATTGCAGTACAGTTGGTAGAGTGGTATAGAATGCTTGACCTGAGAGTCCCAGGTTTGATACTTGGTGAGAACCAAAGGACTTGTTCCAGGTCCTGATGAAAGTTGGCTGAAAGTTCCTTATGTCCACCCAGCTTTAAATGGGGTACCTGAATTTTTATCCAAACATTAGCAAAGGGAAAATTACTAATTATACCTTTTCAACAAAATATTTCTTCCTGCTAAATTTATGTACTTATCTAGCAATAAGCCTATATGAAGTCTGTAAGAGCCATATATTTTTAAACTGTCAGACCTGCAGTCTTACCCATGTAAGCCATCTATCTACTGAAAAAAAAAAGATTTTTGCATTTATTAACACTCAACAGATAGTGAAGTTTTTCATAAAATATGTTTTGTTTTATTACTTAAGTGTGACAGGCAGCCCTGTAGCGTGAAAATTCTACAGCAGAGGCCAGGGAATACATTTTACTAAGTAGAACAAATAAGCAGGGGCCTGGTGACAGGAACCATTCAAATTTAAAATTATAACTTAATTTTTCTACACACCCTACCCATGACCATATACAAAATATTTTTCAAGAAATTATAGAATATTTAGGGGACGGGTGGTCTACGGTGTAGTCCACCCAGCTTTAAATGGGTACCTGACTTTAAGTTAGGGAAGTAAAGGCGGCTGGGCGTTGTTCTAACCCCACAATCCAGTTACTGAAACAGATGATTACTACACTTAATCTGCCCCTATGACCCCTTCTGGAAGAACCTTCCATAGTAAGTAACATCTTGGCCCAATTCAACTTGATATTAATACAATTTTGATGAGAAAAGGAACACACATTATTAAAAACATTGGCCTTGCACAAACAAATTATTACACTAAATCATAAAATGATAGATACAATATTTTAAGTACCTAAATAACACATCTTTTGTAGATCACTGTTCTAATTGGTTATGGACCACCAGGCAAATGTTTGTCCAATCCTTAAATATTAAATTTATTAATAGCCTGGGACTGGAGTCGAACCAGCGTAACCAAATAAGCAATGAAATACATTTAGATTATTATTATTAGAATTTTATCAAAACTTTTTTGTCTAAGTCAAGTTTGGCACAATAGATTAATAATCTGATTATCTCTGTAAGTTGTAAAAAAAAAAATTACGAAGGAAAGAAATATTTACCTGAACTTTCATATTTACCTATGATTTGATCCCACATCCATCTGACCAGATAACTCAGAACATCTAGCAAGATATTCTTTACTGCTTGGCTCCTTTAAAGCAGATGAACTGTTGCACTTTTCCTGACTAAACTGGCTTTTTGAACCATGCTGTAATTTTTTTCTCTAGATAAAAATGACCGATTTAGGATGTAGTATCAGTATAGGTTTTAACCACAAAATCTCACAGCAAGTTATTAAACAAAATATATATATATATTGCCATTTTGCATATATTGGTCAGTTTATTTGTACACACCCCTCCTTTCCTAAAGCATTTATTTACATACCTGCCTAAATTGTTATTCAATTAGGGCATTTTTCATATCCCTAGGCCTAGCCCAGGTAAGGTACACTGTAACCCCTGCATTATTTTTATTGAAAGATTCAATATATATTAATGAAGAAATAAAGAATATACTTATATATTTCACGCTAATTTACCTCTCATACAGAGTGGCCATGGGTTGTGCACCCATGATCTAACGTAAACGTCTCATCCTCTACTTTCAATGACTGTATCATGATTAAATCATTATGCAATTTTTATTTTTTTAATAAATAACAATCAATAATGTGATTTGTGAATGTTTATAGAGGTAATTTATCAATAGTATTTTTATGAAAATATTAAATGTCACTAAAATAAGAGATTACCAATGTCATTCATGTCCATGTTATAATGAGATCCACGACCATGCCGTCCATGCATATAATTCGTCATAATAATGGTACAATCATACGCTTTAAATACCGGTATATTTATAGAAATTTCAAAAGATTAAGAATACAAACTTACCTTTGTGGTCCACACTTAAGTAACAAAGCTTTAGTAATATTTGTTATTTTGAAATATTTAGACTGAAATATTCTGTAATAACAACATGTTGGCGCCCACAAATGGCGTTAAACCATCAGACATACAGGAAGTAAGGTTACTTGAACTTGCACATATAGGTCTTATATAGGTTATGCTAATTACAGGTGCCAATAAGAGCTCCTTATATAGGTTTTATATAGGTTATGCTAATTTCGGGTGCCAATAAGAGCTCCTTATTCTAGCCAAAAGAGTTTTTCATGGTTACTAGATCTTCAGTTTAAAAGAGCTACACTAATAAAAATACTGTTTTACAAAGAAGAGCTCTTTGTCTATTTATAGACTAAATCTAGAACAAACTTGGGGTGCATATAGACACTCCGTTGTTTTTTACACACATTATGTTGGAAGTACTTTTTAATACAACTCTATGGTATATCAATATAAAGAAAGCCAATAACAGTAATGGCAATGTTTTTACTCAATGCTAGAGGACAATTTAAATAGTTATGCGCTTTCTGTATAATACTAGCTGTACCCTGCCAAACCTTTGCATAGAGTTATATCCCCTTATGCTTGATCGGTAGGCTAGGTTATTTTTGGTTTCGCGCAGATCTGATTTTTTCATTATTGTATTTTAAACTGGAATACTGTTGTATTAATTCTTTACTTTCGATTTAACCCGGAACCCAAATCGCTATTATTTTATTAGATATTTTTGTGGTCGACACTTTAAAGAGTGATTTGCCTCTGAATGGGCTTGTGAGGGAGAATGAGGGGTGGGGGGGGGGGGGGTGAGATCCTCGTAAAGACCGCACAAAAATGTTTTTGTTAAATGTTCATGTTGTCATTTTGTGTGTGTAAAATTGGTTGTAAAATTCAGAATTTTAGCTCTTAATGATCAGTATAGGCTTTATTTCTGGAAACTTTCTTTTATCTGTACATTTTATATACGGTGTCCAGAAGCAGAGAAGCCGCAACAGGGAGGCAACCCGAACATTAGTCAGTTCCCTGAGCCTTTCAAGCACCGAATTTAATTTTTTGTGAATTAGTAAGGAAAGTGGTCTCAGACGTCAGTTTGTCGGGGGCTTTGGCCCTAACAAAGGTCAAAAATTAACTGTCTCTTTGTATCACATTTTTAGCATTTTCTACTTAATAAAACCCACATACTGCTCTAATAGATTTATTTAACTGGCCACTCCTTGTATATAGGTTACAATCAAGGCTCTCGGCTCTCCTTTAACATTCGCCCACGGTCCCTCTTAATAATAAGCCTGGACCTCGCCGACTGATTGGTCCTACACATGTAGTACCAGTAGTAAAAACTTATAAATTATTTTTGTTAATATGATTTCTCGAGAGAAAAAAATATTAGGTTCTAACAGACATATGACTATCTCAGTCTAGATGGAAACAAAATATTGGTTTTAATAGACATATGACTATCTCAGTCTAGATGGAAACAAAATGTTAGGTTCTTACAGACATATGACTATCTCAGTCTAGATGGAAACAAAATGTTAGGTTCTTACAGACATATGACTATCTCAGTCTAGATGGAAAAAAAATATTAGGTTCTTACAGACATATGACTATCTCAGTCTAGATGGAAACAAAATGTTAGGTTCTTACAGACATATGACTATCTCAGTCTAGATGGAAACAAAATATGGGTGAAAAATATAGTTATAAAAATGTTCCTATTTTTCAATAATCTATTTATTGACATTATATTTGCGACTAAAGTAATTTTACAATGGTACTTTTTTCCTTGAAGAACATGAACTGGGGATACGTTTTCTTAAAACTTTCCCCCACCAAGAGACTGCCAGTGAGAAACATTTCTCAATGGAGCCAGAAGTTTACAGCAGATTTAAAGAGGTCAACCATTTGGACTTTAAATTATTTCGTTTCGCAGAAATATATTTTGATAAAAGAATGAGTCTGTACAGAAAATCAACTACTCTTAATATTGATGGTAAAATTCCAGAGAGCCTGGAAAGTTCTGATATAAATTCATATATTGGATCCAGCGATCACCTTGAAGACAAATCTCACATGGAGTCAGGAGAAACTCACAAAGACATGAGCAATGAAGATAATGTCTTACAGTTTTTATCAATGTTGGACAAGAAAAAAAAATCATCTTCGATAAAGTCATCAAACCAAGAGCCAGGACAGTCAAGAAGACCTATGTATGGTTGAGTGAGTGACTTTAGGTCATTGGTCAATATTCATGGTTCATGTCAGTTTTATTTTCATTGTAGGTCTTAGCTGTCTGTTTTGTTTATGGTTATAGTGGTAATGTAATTATTATAATCATTCATAATAAATATGTATGTGTATATTATATGTGAAGTATTCAAATAATTAAAAAAACATTTGCACAATCCACATGAAATCATTTAGTTTGTGTGCTAGACAAGGTTGTATTCTGAAAAAAGTATGTGTTGTAATTATAGTAAATGTATTCTGAAATAATATGTGTTATAATTATAGTCTTTGTATTCTGAAATAATTTTGTGTTGTAATTACAGTGTATGTATTCTGAAATAAATATTAGTTGTAATTACAGTCTATGTATTCTGAAATAAGTATGTGTTGCAATTACAGTTAATGTATAAGAAACAAGTTTAGATTTCAAAATATTGCTATAGGAATATAATAATATACCTACCTATCAATATACTAGCAATGAAAAAACATAATTTGTTATTTGTAAATAAAGAAAGAATGTTTGCTGTTTACAACAATAGAAGGTTCTTAGAACATGATTTTGCTAATTGTAATTTGCACATTAAACCTGCCAAATACCACACAAGTACAGACAGTATGTATTTTAAACTAAATACACACAAGTACAGACAGTATGTATTTTAAACTATCTTTTGTCAAAATCATGTTAATTGTAAATAACTATAAGAAATATTTTCTTCCAGTTTGTACCTATCAATATATTAAAAATAAAAACCAACTAATTCTACTCAATTAAAAATCTCTATATTTTTATAGTGAGTGAAGAATCATTGTATTATCTAATGCGTTAAATATCATTTATTAAAAGAACATGTTAAGACAATTGACACAGAGTTAAATAATAAGAAATATTTTAAATAAATTAAGAAATATTTTAATTAATTTTGTTTATAAACAAAATAATTAAAAGCATTTTTAGCTCAAGTAAGTAATACAGACAGATAAAATAATGAAATTCTTGGGATTAGCACTTTCATCACACTTGTCATTTTCTCTTTTTTTTATACATTTAACATTATATACATTATGGGACAAAATAAAATCATTAATTAAAAGTATTCATTTATAACCATCAAAAATTGAAGAGGAAAGTCATTAAAAATTGGACATTTTTCATAAAGTCAGACTGCAGCATATACAACTTGTATGTACAAACTAGGTATACAAAATATTTCCATATTAACTGATGACATAAAGCAATTTTTGTTAATACAATAAACAATGATATATGTAAGACAAAAACAATGATACATTTAAGACAAATTTATTATTATAATTTAGACAACATATCACTTTCACCCATGCAGAGATAAAACATGGATTTATTCAACGCTTCTGGTTTCCCTACCTATGTAAACTTTTCTCTGCTGACTGATTGTGAGCTATGTATAAAAATCCAATGCTAGATAAAGCACTAACAAGAAATATAACATCAAACCATCTGTGATAAAAATTAAACTGGAGCTCTCCCAAAACTTCAGTGATGATTAACCTGCCAGATATCAAAGGGAAAAACAATGATTTAAATAAATAGTCATAATCCTGCTTAAATCAGGCGGATACATTCCAACAAATCTAGACATTAAACAGGGCAATAATATCATGTAAAAAATGGGAATATGTGCAATAATATGGAATTTATGCAAATATGTATATACATTAGGGCATCCCAGAAATGCTCGGAAATTATTTTTTTTTAAAATCTTTGGTGTCTCACCCCCTGAAATGTGTCTCTTGGGTACAATGAGTGAATTGGTGAAGTTGTAGCTCATTTGAACAACATTTAGAGGTCCCCCAAGAGCTTTTAAAATTCCAGTATTAGGCCAACATAAAAATCCAGACGAATCGTGGCTCAAATAATTTGCAGTTTTTGCATGCCATATATCAGGGGTGGGCAAACTACGGCCCGTCTGAGTATATTATGCGGCCTGTTTGCATGTACAAGTTACGATCCTATGTCAATGTTAATTCTCTTTGCTTGGAGTTTTTGCTATATTTTTGAAATTTTATTCCCACTATATGATTAGAATCTAGTGATATTAAATTGTTTTTATGGCTCCATAATATTAGTTAGAGCTGCTTGATCTACAAGCAGATTATGACTTGAAGGAGAAATTCAAGTCAATTACTTTGTTAAAATAATTATGAACATTAAAGTCTTATTACCAAATAAGCAACTGTTTAAGTTTGTATTTTAAAATGTAATGTGTGTGTGAAACAGCGTGTGAATATGAAATAAAATGACAAATAATCCTAAATTCGTATTTTCATACGTTTTAAAATGTAATTAAGTAGACAAAATATATATGCGGCCTGCCCATAAGAATCAAGTTTTCAATGTGGCCCCCCCTCCGTAGAAAAAGTTTGCCCACCCCTGATATATATGAATAAAATGAAGTTTAAATATATTTATATTTACCTCATTGCTACCATTAACTAGAGTTGAAATTGTGTGATTCTTAATTAGAAAATGTAATAAATGCGAGAAAACATATAAAATACCTAATGTGCAAAACTTGTGCAATGTGCATATTTTTTGAAGATAACAACACAATGCACATATCATAACAACACAATGTACATATCATAACAACACAATGTACCTATCTTAACAACACAATGTACCTATCATAACAACACAATGTACCTATTATAACAACAAAATGTACCTATCATAACAACACAATGTACCTATCAGAACAACACATTGTACCTATCAAGCTAAATTGTCAGCGTAGAAACAATTATAAAATTATTCTCTACCATACTGGAAGACTCAATGGAGCTTGCACTCTGTTAGAAGTAGCCCTGGGACGTAATCTATTATGGATGGCATGCCGTCATCACATGTTGGAAGTACTCCTTTCCGATGCATTCAATGTTTGTCTTGGACCATCCACTGGACCAGAGATTTTGTTTTTTATGAGGTTTCAAGAAAAATGGCCAGAATTAAACCACACACCCGAAGCCAGATCCGCCCCTTTGATAATCATGTCTGATTCGATTAAAGAATTTATCAAATGTCAACTTGAGGTCAGTCATTCACGTGATGATTATTTGGAATTTCTTCTGCTTGCTGCACAAATGGTTGGGTTGGAGGTTGATGTCAGCATTCGTAGACCTGGTGCCCTACATAGGGCAAGGTGGAGGGGAAAAGCAATCTATGCATTGAAAATCGAACTATTGTTTGCAATGAAACCATCTTTCAGTTAACAGCTCGAGAATTACAAGGTATTCAGCGCTTTTATCGGTTTACCATATGTGTTTATCTTCAATCATGGTTCAATCACCGCAGATGCACCTGTGAATGATATCTTGTTGATACAGCGTTTATATGAATATGATGATGCTGTTCTTCGATCGACTGGATTGAAAATGATGGTGCATCACTCGTGGTACTTGAGTCCGGAACTGTCAACGCTTGCGTTATTTTCAACCCTTTTGTCGGACAAAGAAAAAACTGGCCTTGTTCGGACAATGCAATCAGAACGTGGACCGCATCTCATAAAAACACTACCAAAAAGTGTTGTTGATTTGCCTGCTTCTATCACATTTTTTGAAACATCCAACATTGATACCAGTTTTCTAGATGTTCCTGTTGAAGCATGGTCAGATACACCATCTTTTAAAGTTTCAGCAGATTTTGTAAGAATCTGGCTCGTATCAATGACTCAGCAGAGCGAAGTGTAGCATTGATACAAAATTTCAATGACAGTATCACCAAGAATGAAGAACAAAGACAATTTTTGCTCCAAGTGGTTGAAAAACATCAGAAAAATTTTGCAGAGTGTAATCGTGAACAGCTGGCTAAAATTTAAATTTGAAGAACTTTTTTGACTTTTTGTCTACCCTACAGTACAAAGTAAAAAATAAATAGTAGGAATGCTTATTTGCATTGCTTATTATTATTATTTTTCAAGAATTAACTTGACAAAATGAATAAAACTTTGTTTTTCATAATTTTTTACTTAAATTTCAAATTTAAAAATATAAACCATTCAAGATTTATATATTTTGTTTCATTTAATATTATAAACAATACTAAGCATCAATTTGTTACTTAATATATCAGTTTCGCATATAATGCAACATTAACGCTGTATTAGATTTGACCGTGAACGATTTTACACCAAAATCTGGAACTTTAAACCTCTTGGCGGACCGCTAAACATTGTCCAAATGAGCTGAAATTTTGCAGGTTAACTACTGTTACCATACAGACATATTCTGTGGGGTGAGACATCAACATTTCAAAACTTAATTTTTTTTGGGATGCCCTAATATACATATATATGTTTATATATAAACACATATATACATATACGTGTATATGTGCATATAAATATATACATATAAATGCATATATGAATATACATATAAGCTGCAAATAATTGTTCCCTCAACTATAGACATCTATTTTTTTTTTAAATAATTTAATCATAAAAAAATGTATGTTAAAAAATATTTCAGTGACCTGAATTGTGGAAATTCTTTTTTTTTTTTTTACAAACAAGAGAATAATATTTGTACATGTATTTGCATCTAAACACTTGCATTTATTTTGCACACAAAATGCTCCAAACTTTCATAAAACTACTGAAAACTAAAACATTTTTTATACAGCACATATGGTTGAACATAAGTATGTAGATGGCATTCACTACACAATGATACCCAACTTGTTACTAGACTGACTGATAGTGTTAATGTTATCAATGAAATGATTAAGTTGTGAGATTTCAACAAATGCCATTATTTTACCACTTTTGATGTGTAAATGAAAAATTGTAAATAAGAAAAAAAAACAGGGTTAATGAAGAGCAGCGCTGACTGGAAAAAAGATAAGCTGGGTCTGACTAGTACTTTTTAGGTGATAAATACTAAATATTTAATTCCCCTTTTAAAAAAGATTTTAAAAATGACTTACCTATACTCCTGAGGCATGTTCATCCTCATCAGTAAAACACAAGAAACAAAATACATTCCCTAGAAAATAAATTGATCAAATGCTATGTAAGATTATTAACAAAAATAATGTAAGAAAAAAAAAACAAAAGCAAAAAATACTTACCATGATCTGGGCCAAACAAAGGACAATAACATTGGAGGATTTACTGCTGGCTATTGCATAGAAAAACTGAAACATAATGGGAGAAATTAATTCATAAGATGTACAAAGTGGAAGCAGATAACAGCAATATTTGATTTAAGACTAGAATATTTTCTTGGAATCATACAAAGGAAGGCAATATTGACAATTGTTGGCTGTTGACTTGTCTAACATGTGTGTGTGTTTTTTTTTATTTATTATACAATTGAATAGAATTAATAATATTCTAATGGCAATATTATATTACAGAGATTCCCATAGCGTTGGTTGTAAACATCTGATGGGTTGTAGGCTCATTTTTTAAATAATTACAAACTCAAGAAGAGTGGTACATATTTATATTTTGTTTTATCTAAAAAGGCACTATAGAGCCACCGATTGCACTTTAGTATAGTTCTTCAAATAATGTTATATATAACGTTATATTTCTATATCACTAGGAGTGTGTTTTTTCAAAATCACATGCACTCAACTAAACTCTCACTATATGGGGCATTCAGGGCCGGCCAGATTAAGTTAGTTTCAGCCCACCAAATTATACACTCAGGGCATGTGTGATCAAGTCAGCTTTCAGCCCACCAAATTATACACTCAGGGCATGTGTGATCAAGTCAGCTTTCAGCCCACCAAATTATACACTCAGGGCAAGTGTGATCAAGTCAGCTTTCAGCCCACCAAATTATACACTCAGGGCATGTGTGATCAAGTCAGCTTTCAGCCCACCAAATTATACACCCAGGGCATGTGTGATCAAGTCAGCTTTCAGCCCACCAAATTATACACTCAGGGCATGTGTGATCAAGTCAGCTTTCAGCCCACCAAATTATACACTCAGGGCATGTGTGATCAAGTCAGCTTTCAGCCCACCAAATTATACACCCAGGGCATGTGTGATCAAGTCAGCTTTCAGCCCACCAAATTATACACTCAGGGCAAGTGTGATCAAGTCAGCTTTCAGCACACCAAATTATACACTCAGGGCATGTGTGATCAAGTCAGCTTTCAGCCCACCAAATTATACACTCAGGGCATGTGTGATCAAGTCAGCTTTCAGCCCACCAAATTATACACTCAGGGCATGTGTGATCAAGTTAACTTTCAGCCCACCAAATGTAAAGTAACATTAGCCTGTTGCTAGGCTAGTCAAGGGTTTACAGAGGACAGCAGTACTGAATAGTGCTGTTAATTTAAAAATTCAATGTTTTCAGAGGTTGAATAAAGATGTGGTTAATTTAAAATATGAAATGAAAATTATTGATGAACATATATGATAAGTGTTTTCATTACCCATATATCAACAGAAGTGAATTAGGAATTAGTTAAAACTTATAGAGATACTGCATTAAAAGAAGTTCTTGACAAAACACATTATTACAGTTTTGGTTGTTGGTTCACAGCATGCATTCAACTTTACACACCATTTCTTCATAAGCCGTTATGTGAAGGTGGAGTTTGGCCATGGTTACAATTAACATAATGTGAAGGTGGAGTTTGGCCATGGTTACAATTAACATAAAGTGAAGGTGGAGTTTGGCCATGGTTACAATTAACATTATGTGAAGGTGGAGTTTGGCCATGGTTACAATTAACATAAAACTCTTTTTCTTTTTAAAATGTAAAAATAAAACAGAAATGTCATGAAAAATAAATGAATACTTATGTAAAATGCTTATCATAAACCCTTCTTAAAAATATTAAAGATTAATTTTAGCTTTTATGTTCTTACTTTTTCTTAGTTTACATTTGGTCTGTGAAAACAGCTAACATAGTGGTTCAGAAATAGCAAAAGGGATTGGAATTCCTAAAACGTTTAAATGAATGTGCAGTCCTCTAAACTCTTACTACTGTTGCATAAAATAACGTAGGTTAGTTACAAACTCTCAAGAAAAATTCAATAAAGTTTACTCACTCTAGTTAACGTAATGAGAAAACCTCGTATTGAAGTTACAATAATGACTCCAACAAGTAGGAATGAGATCTGTTGTGACCAAAACTTGATCTGAAAGTCAAATGAACATTGAAAACATTTACTTCTCTTAGAAAGTTTATTTATTTTTTTTACAAAGTTTATTGAAATTGTTAATTAATGTATACCTAAAATTCTATGGATGTATTTCTCTGTCTTTATCAATTTTTAAGACTTTTGAGATATTTTTTTCTGGCACAAATGAAAGCTTTTATGAAATAAGAACAACCAATAGTACAGTGTTAATTGAATAAGTGAGAATAAAAAAATCAAAAGGAGTACATCAAATTCAAATCCAAAATACTTGACAGCAATTTCTATTCCTTTTGTAACTGGATCAACTTTACCAACTCTGTCAAATATTATATTTATTGTTGCCTGAAAGAAAAACACAATGAAAGGAAAATCTTTAAAAAAAATACCCAGTATGAAAAAGGTGATTTTTAATTTAAAAAACAAATTTCATTCTACAAATAAGTTTCCAATTTTATAATTTACATTAAGTACATAAGGAAACCAATAAGTATTTTTACTACACAAGTGAAGCAAAAAAAAAAACAACAAATAAGTTGTCTAACTTACCATAAAAATTTTATAAACACAATACAATGAGAAAAAATGGCCCATCACATTAAAGTAGCGACCTTTGAACGTTTTTGAGTAATCAATTCTATCCTGAGAAAAAAAATGTAAACAGTATTTAAATACTGGGTTGATTAGAAAAGTTAATGAATAATTTTCTAATCAATATTTAAGAATTTAATACCTTCATTGCTGAACTATCTAAACATTTTGTTCCTTGATAAACATACAAAATAAATAAAACAACAAATTTCCAGTGTAACACAAGCTATATTAAAATCTATAAATATTGTTTTTCTTTAAACCACACCTTATTTGACATTATTTCAACGCTTGTTGAATAACTTTGATGATACAGAAAAAAATATGACAACAACAGCCTTCTTTGGCTGATTCAGAAATGGTAGAAAAAATGATCTGAACATACATTTACATTCATCCAATATAACGCTGTGACTAATGTTATATGACATGTCTCCTCCAGAATAACAGAGATCTGCAAAGGTAGTATGAAATAATCACTAAGCAAAAAGTGTAGACTACTTACCATTGCATCATGGAGATCAGCTGTTTCTAAAAATAACTGTCGACTTAATTCTTCCAGTGCTCTTGTTTCTTGTTTAACAGGTCCAAGATATGATTCAGGTTAAGGAAAGTCTATACTAACATACATTGTTTGTAAACTGTACCAACATACACTGTATGTAAACTGTACCAACATACACTGTATGTAAACTGTACCAACATACACTGTATGTAAACTGTACCAACATACACTGTATGTAAACTGTACCAACAGACACTGTGTAAAAACTTTACTAACATACAACTGTATGTAAACTTTTCAATATCCAGTTTTAAAACAAAAGAAAGGGAACTAAACACTATTTAATTATTTGTAAATTAGTCAACTTAGTATGTGGAAAGGGTGAGGACCTGCTAGCAAAAGATAGTGTATGATAGATAGAAAGGGTCAAATTTTTTCTTATAATCTACCTGATTTTTTAAAAAATTAACAATACATTTATTATCCCCCAAAAATATCCTTCTTCAAAAAAAACTGTACATGACATGTCAAAACCCCTCAATATCAGGGACTTGACGATCACATGGTTGCCAGCAACTAATGGAGACTTAACATTAGAATATCCTCTATAACAATAAAACTAAGTCACAGAAAAATGTAACCAAAGCAATGAGCTCATTGAAGGATGCTCTCTGTATATGGACTGACACTGGTGGCAGCACTCTTCAGTAGTCCCCAAATACCTTTAGATGGAGTGGACAAACTGGCCTGTCTCAGGCTGTCTCTTTGAGATATGGCGATTCTATACCAAACATAAACATACAGCACTATTTCACAAGTCTATTAACAAAAATTTACTTCATTACTTTTAAGTAAACGATGTCACAAAATATAAACAATAAGGTGCTCAAGGTTTAATATACTAAAATAAACAGCATTTTTTATGACACCATTATGCAACCAACACGAGGAAATCAAGAGACCTATATCTTAAATAATTCTTAATCAATAACATTCTTAACAAATTTTTTCATTTCATTAAATTGAATAGCATGTCCAGTTTAATTTAATGATAAAAATATTGAACTGAAAATATTTTGATGCCTATTATTTCTACAGATATATTAAAATAACAACATACACAATTTTAGTTTCCTCAAACTAACATGTCCGATGTTAGAAAAGCATTTTGATGCACATGCTGCTAGGAGGTGTATTTATTAGCAAGGCTAAACTAAGATAATGATCATAAATTAAAATGAAGACCCCTTTATGCATTTCTCTACATTTATAAAATGTTTAAAGTAAAGATTAACAGCCCAGAAGGAATAATCATTAAGCAAATTTGGATTGATCTACCCTCGAGAGGCATTTTACTTGAATGGAGCTAAGAAATTATTACGGAAAATTTTTATACTTTAACATGAGCCAAACAGAAAATCTGATTAATATGAATTTCAATATCGATGTGTGGAATTAAATATAAAGATTTCAAATTTACTTTTTTTTCTTAACGATAATTCTGTCCAAGGTTTGCAAAAGTCTTTTCTCAATGCTCTGAATATCAGCATCAGTCACATGCCTGTATAAATGAAAATAAATATCAATACGTTTTAGAGAAATTTAATTTCATTCATCAAGATACACTTTACTAAGTTTCTTTTATATCTTACGATTCATATAGAATCTGACAAAGAAACTAGAATCAAAAATAATATTGAACAGTAATTACGTATACTGATAAGAAAAACTCTCATATGCTTAACTAATTATTCTAATTAAAAATAAACAACTCTCTACTATAATATCTGTCTCAGTTATAAAGCCCAACACCTTAACTTGGTTAACAACAAATAATCATTAAACTCAAGTAATGATGACTATTATAATCAATCTAAAATTTAAACTATTTGTATGAAAAAAGTGACCTCTGTGCTGAGAAAATGACATAAAATTAAGAGTTTGAAACTTTAAAAAAAAGTGCTTTTATTTTCTCCATCTTATGTTTCAGATAATACAAATACGTAAGAAACTTAAATTTTAACAAGATAATAATAGTGAGGAATAGTTAGAATTTCTTTTTATTAACTGGCCAATAATTATATCTTTAAACTGTACATATAATTTGCCGAGTCAACTATTTGACACAACAGTTGATAGTCAAACCTTCCCTGGACTGTCTGTTTAGGTAAATTATTTTATTTATATTATCATTTTTCAGTGTTTTTTTTTATAAAATCCTAATTTCTGTGATTTCATACATTCAATGAAACAAAGAAATTTCAACATCAGCATTTTGTAGAATGGCGGTAAAAAGAAGTAATGAATTTTTTCTCTATTGTTATCACAAACTGAGAAAGTCCATGTTCTTTGAAACATTTTAAAAGACATAAAACAGACCGAAATAAAATAATACCCTCAATTACTTTTTTTTTTAAAGATCAATCTTACCTAATGAAATACGACATATACGTATACGGACAGTTAACTGCACCAAACCCAGACAAGATGGCCATTAATGTGACACCAATGACACCAACACGACCTATGCACTGTTCTATTGAAAAAATACCTTGAGAAAAAATACATTAAACTCATATAATTTTGTACATTAATGTTTATAATAATAAAAAATGTTTGGAAGTTGTTTTAATTAACTCCAGAGAGACAAATAAACAACATCAGCAGATTAAACATTAAAATGTAACATAAAACAAAACCATATACAGTGATACCTCAGGTTACGAACTTAATTCCTTCAAGAACCTGAGCATTGAAATGGTTAAAATATAGGAAATTTTTTTTTTTTTTTACATTTGGTCATTAATCAGCCTAAATGCAAAGAATGTGTGTTCTTCACGTATTAAATATAAAGAAAGAAAACAACCAAATAAATTAAAAGTAAAATAAAAAAATATTTAGCATATCTTCCTGACAAAGAAAACGCTAGTGATGAAATGTGTCATTTTCTTTGCTTTTCTGAATGATTAGTTTCAGGAATTTCTTGTCACTGTTTGCCAACTGGGAATCTTTCTGCACCAAGAAACTTCAAGGGAAATTTGTTGCTTCTTTTGCTGAAGAGTCTTTCTGAAGTGGGCCATTGCATTATTATTCATCAGGTTAACTGACCAATGAACAATAAGTTTGGATGATGGCTCATAGTGAAGTCTTTGACATCTGCCTACTTGCTGCAAAAATCTTTAATCCTGGTTGTTGATAAGGTCACTGGCTCCTCATCTTTGGGTGACTTCACCTCCTTTAATGTCTTAAGTTGCTCATTCTGTAGATCCACAAGCTCATATGTAGTAACCTCCATGATGTGATCCTAAATCAGCTCCTCCAAGTTGTCGCCATCGACTTCCAGGACCAATTTTTTTTAGATTTGCTTGACCTACCCTTCTTCTGTTAATGATCATTTGACCCCAGAGCTAAACTTAGCTCTCTCCTGCGCGTCTTCATTCCTAACCTGAAGCACTGTTCATAACCTGAGGTACACGTGTACTTAACAATCAAATATTATAGCAAAACAATACATTTATTTACTAAGGTGATTTTTTTAGCAAGAATTTTAAAGAAAGTATTTAAAAAGGTAAATACTGAAAACGAGGTATCAGAAAAAAAAAACAAATTTTTTTAGAAATATGTCAATAAATGTCCAAAAGAGTTTTATAATAAAAAAAATTTCAGCACATTACAAAATAATTCCATACCATAAAAACGAGTTAAAGAAAGCTCACCGTGTTTAGGACTTAAAATAGGAAATGGATCTCCTACTCTCCAAAATAAATATAATGTTAAGCACCAAACTCCAGCAGCTATAAATACTCGAAAATGACGCTTTTGAGGAACTAAATGTAGATTTAAAATATATTGATTGTTTTTATTAGAAACTATAAAACATACAAAACTTTAAAAAGCCAATCCAAAAAAATCTTTAAAAATGCATTAAACTGAGTTTACTTATATACTCATAAATAATTAATTTACAAGTAGCCCTTGTTTAAATGTTTTCATCTATTAAGTTTCTCAGAAAACAATTTTAAAAAACACTGCTCACTCCTTTAAAACAAATACAAGTGTGCCAAAGTATGTTCATTATTTAAGTGTACTAAGAGTAAAATGGTTCAGCATGGTGAATCCACCCATAAACAAGGACTGCCTGTATTAAATTTCCTAAAGTTACCCATTCTGAGATTCTGTATCAAATAGTAGGCAATATAATAGGGTAATATGGCAATCAGCACAAACAGAATAGCATACAATCCTAATTTCCAATGAAAGAACCTTGAGCTAAAATCAAATAAAAAATATCCGTAATATTTTAATGCATGTTTGTCAGTTGATAATAAAGAAGAAAAAACTTTTTTTTACAAATGTCTAAAAATTAACACAGTAATATTTTATATAGGTACCAAACACTGGCATACGATGACAATATTTATTACCAGTACTCCACAACATCAAAAATTCAAGTCTATATGTAGTTCAATATATAATTGTGTGTGTGTGTATATATATATATAATACATAATCGTCTAACCTAGGCGGTAGACCGCGTGTATCCCTCGCAGTAAAGGTCAAAGGGACACAACTCAATTATAAAGAGTCAACTAATCGCTGTATTAGTTTAACTCGCTTGGTTTTTTTTTTTAATTTGTTGTAGATTTCTTTTATATCACAGGTAGCAGCCAGTGTCAGCAGGCTTTTCAACTAGTATATATATATAAAAGTCCCAACAGATTAATTCTAAACTTAACTGCTGTCTAAAAATGTACTTGTGACTGCTCTAACAGTTTTATTATATTCCATTCTCTCTTAATGGCCTCAGCTCTTCAATTCCCTCTCTACTTCTTATACTCCTAGAAAACCCAGCTCTTATATTGTGTTCACAAACAGGCAATTGATTGACTTGCTTGAATCTTAACCATTTCTTGTCAGGAACAATGCCCAGAAAACCATTTCAATGTACAGTATGTCAAAAAAGTTATACTCTGAAAAGTTCCTTAATCACATCAATTCATACTGGAAAGAGACCATTTCAATGTACAGTATGTCAAAAAAGTTATACTCTGAAAAGTTCCTTAACTTCACATCAATTAATTCATACTGGAGAGAAACCATTTCAATGTACAGTATGTCAGAAAGTTTTTCACACAAAAGTAACTTAACTTCACATCTATTAATTCATACTGGAACGAAAACCATTTCAATGTACAGTATGTCAGAAAAGTTTTTCACACAAAAGTAACTTAACTTCACATCTATTAATTCATACTGGAACGAAACCATTTCAATGTACAGTATGTCAAAAGTTATACTCTGAAAAGTTCCCTTAACTTCACATCTATTAATTCATACTGGAAAGAAACCATTTCAATGTTCAGTATGTCAGAAAAGTTTTACTGAGAAAAGATACTTGACTGCACATCTATTAATTCATACTGGGGAGAAACCATTTCAATGTACAATATGTCACAAAAGTTTTACTCAGAAAATTAACTTGACTACATAATCAATTAATTCATACAAGAAAAAAACCATTTCAATGTACAGTATGTCAGAAAAGTGTTTCTGACAAAAACACTTGACTGCACATCTATTAATTCATACTGGAAAGAAACCATTTCAATGTACAGTATGTCAGAAAAGTTTTACTTACAAATGTAACTTGACTTCACATCAATTAATTCATACTGGAGAGAAACCATTTCAATGTACAGTATGTCAGAAAAGTTTTACTCAGAAAATTCACGGACTACACATCAATTAATTCATACTAGAAAGAAACCATTTCAATGTACAGTATGTCAAAAAGTTATGCTCTAAAAAGTTCCTTAACTTCACATCTATTAATTCATACTGGAAAGAAACCATTTCAATGTACAGTATGTCAAAAAAGTTATACTCTGAAAAGTTCCTTAATTCACATCAATTAATTCATACTGGAGAGAAACCATTTAAATGTACAGTATGTCAGAAAAGTTTTACTCAGAAGTCACTTGACTTCACATCAAATAATTCATACTAAGGAATCACCTTATAAGTGTGCAGTGTTTGAAAGTTTTTGGAAAACCTATTTGACCAAGCACCAGTCGACATTAATAATCCTGCACTGATGTTTCACTGTACTCTATGTAACTTGGAGTGGCATTCTAATGTCTGTCTTGAGAAAACATTTACTATCACATATCGGACCATTTATTTCAATGTACTATATGTAATAAGAGTTCTGGCTATGTGTCTTACTTACGGAAACATTTACTTACCCATGCAGGAAGTATAATATTTCAGTGCTGCCTATGTAACAAGTCATTTTTCGATTTTCAATCTCTGAAAAGGCATTGCTTACTTCACATGTGGAAAACAAAATAAATGTCACTTTTAATCATGTTGTAGAAAATTTTCATTGAAAGTTGACAACCAAACAATGCCATATTTACTATGCCATAACCATATTTCAGTGCACTTTGTGATGATAAATTATAACTTTGGGAAACATTCCTTATCATCATATGTAGTAGAGAAGACATTTTAGATATTGATTTTGTATAAATTCAGCTAAGAGCCATGATACACACATTGATTCAATTGTCCAGTGGCAGGAATAAAAACAAATTAACAAACCAACAACTCTAAATGTCAAGTAAAATTTTATCACTTTGTAGAGAGAGAAAAAAAAATATTCAGTTTATGGAATGACAGTAAACACACTTTACTACAAGAGTAATAAAGTACACATAATAAGTTCAGTAAACTCTATAGCTGCAAAAATTTCATACATGAACAATCAAGGGACACATAATTACCAGAGAAAAATTATTTTTGACAGGTAAACCATGTGAAGGCATTTATAGACTTGTCAACTTTAACTGATAATATCAAATGAAGTATTTAATTTAAAAAGACACTAGATAAATTTTTTATTGGATAATTAATTTGAGGTTTTATCATTGTATACATGTATTACAGTTTTTGTGTTTAGGTTAGCTATATGAGTATGTCATGATATCAAGCGTCAGAATGCTGGGGCGCCAAAGAGGCCAAGCCCGGCTGACTATCCAGGTTCGATACTCTCTTGGACATTTATTATTATTATTATTATTTTAGTATCCATTTAGTTATTTTAATGAAAGTAACTAATTAGATCTCTTTGACATTTTATTAACATCAACTCACTAAAAAGGTGAAGATCAATTTACACCTCAGCGACAGTTCGACTTCGTCAACTGATAAAAATAATATTTGAACTATTATTTCTTTGTTTTAAGAAAGTTTAGTAACCTTGTTCAACGTGTTTTTAATTTGTCAAAGATATTTGTATATTTTATTTAAAATGTATGTTTTTAACTGCTTGAAATTTTTTTTTAATTGCATAAAATGTGCTTTAGTCTTCAGTGACGTCTTAGCAATGACAAAGTTGGTTATTACACCCACATATCTCTCCCCCCCCATAAAATGTGGTAAGTGTTACCAGATATAATACAGGCATAATAATAATGTACAGATAAGTCATGAGTGTAAACAACGTTATAGTGCACCTATCCTTGGATATTAGTCACTTGCGTCATTTGTGCCAGTGGCTAGAGTAGACACAAAATCATTGGTCAATGAAACTAATGTACAAGCATGAGAAGTGGATGTAAGTATATATTGTCGGTCTTTAAAACTGTTGAACGTGCTTAGAGCATCAGAACTCAAAACTTACAGAAACACATATTTTAAATAATTAAAACACATATTTTAAATAATTAAAACACATATTTTAAAATCAAAACACATATTTTAAACAATCAAACACATATTTTAACAATCAAAACACATATTTTAAACAATATAAATATATTTTATAAATTAAAAGACTTATTTTAACAAAATTAAAATATAATTTAAACAATTAAACACATGTTGAACAAAAGCTAATAAATATATTTAAATAATGAAATAATAATTGAAATATTATTTTTATCAGTTGACAAACTAAAACATGGCAGGGTCGAACTGTCCGGGTCAAAAAGTCTGACCACCTCTGAGTAAAGTGCTTATTTCTTAGAATTTTGTGTTATAACTTTTCATGTCATGTTTAGCCTAAATTTGTTTTTCTTCTATAGTTGTAATACATGTCGTTAAATAATATGTGCTAAAATTAGCTTCATTATAAATATTATTTATTTATTTTTAACAAAATTAAGCTTCACTTCCATATAGACTATCTGACTAAAAATAATAGTTATTTTTAAGAGAACATCTTTTAAAGAATAACAAGTCTAGAACTACAGATGCTTTGATATATTCTAATTAGCACTTTTAATTTTTATTAAATGATGTTTTAATTGTTTTATGCCAGAGGTCTAAATATTTTAATCGAAAAAAATAATCTGCTTTTCAGAGTGCAAGTATATCTAGATGAAGTCTAGGACATTGAATAAGTTGTAAAGAACCCAGTATTCAGCAACAAACATTTGATGTAGGTATGTTTTTAAAATTATAACTCACTTAATTAATTGACTTTATTAATTCTTGAAGGGATTTTAAATTAATTTTTTTAAGAATGTAAAATTAATTGGGTGCATGTGGTATTGTGAGGACATTGAAAAAGAAATGTGTGAAATAGATTTAGTGGAAATGTCTTATGAAATTGTAAATAGATTTATTTTAAACAATATTTTTAAAAATTGTGAAGTTTATCATTTTCCATTTATATTAAAAAAAAAATTGTTGGTATGAAATTACTAAGGGGAAATTTTAAAGAAAGCAATGACATTGTTTCTATCAGTATCAGCTGATATTTTTTCATCATTTTAAAATTTGCTAATTTTTTAACTTTTAGATTTTATAATATCCCTACAAACATATTTTTTAAAACTTACACAAGAAACAAATGGGATCAGCATATTTTTAACTACAAATGTTTACATTTAAATAGAAATCCAAAATGGTTTTTGGCAGTATTAAAGATAAAATATTTAATTTAGAAAAGATTCAAGAGCAACCTTATTGGAACTGGACTCATTCCAGTAGTAGGGTAATCTGTAAACACATTAATTACTATTCATTAATAACATAGCTAAAAAAAACTGCTAAAAAACATTTAGAAAATATGTGTAGGGTTTCACCCAAATCATTTTTACTAGAAAAAATGTTAATATGTTGTTTTAACAGAGATTCATTACAGACAATGATTGTATGATAATGTGTGTTAGTCATTTGATCAGATTGTGTGTATTGAAATTTTTGAATCAGTGACTGGGGGAAAAAATAGAGAAAGGGTTGGGCATAGACATTTAAATTTAGATATCAGTTAAAAGGCGGTGACTGAAATACGATTAGTGCCCTGTACTTAAGTGGGGATAGCAGTAGGCTGTTGCAAACATCTATATGAATAGTTCAGTGCCTTTGCTACCAGCAGCATAGAAAGCTGAGTGTAAAACTATCAAGCTCGTGAAGTTGTTTGTGTTAGCACATGATATCTATTTAGAAATTTATTACAAAATGTAAGCAAAGGAATGAAATCTGACATTTAAGCACAATTAAAACTATTAGGCCAGGCACAAGAAACTCTGAGGGCCACATGGGTAAAAAAGTGTGTTGTCATGGATGAAGGGACGGACATACTCAACTAATGATTAAAGTCATTTCATAAAAATGTATTGTGAGATATTTTGAAACCATATGCATCTGTAATTAGAATCTACCAAAGCATGTATAAATGGTCTAGTCACAAGCCACTTTCTTGTCTTGAAAGTAATGAAATAAAACATTGTTATCAAAATAAGATGTAGACAGAAAAGTAGCACTGTACATACTCTAGTTCAGGGGTGGGCAAACTTTTCTACAAAGGGCTACTTTGAAAACTTGATTGTTAATCGGGCGGGCCGCGCATATATTTTGTCTACTTCAATTACAATTTATATTTATTAAAATATGAATTAATGATAATAAAACTGTGTCATTTATTTCGCATTCACACTCACAATATGTACATGCTTGCGGGCCGCTAATATACGCTGAAGGATCTACATGCGGCTCCGGCCATAGCTTGCCCACTCCTGCTCTAGTTTATCAACCAAAGTCTTCACTCATTTTTTGTGGCTTATTGGGTTACTGACTACAGCGGCTTGGTGAATTTTCACAAAGATGGATTTCTTTATTGACAAATAGAATATTTTCATAGAGCATAAAAGCAATGACTTTATAATTGCAGCACTTTCTACTAAAATGTTTATCTGGCTATGATAGAAATAAATTATATAAAATTGTATTTTTTTTTCAAATTATCTTTTTCAGATTTTAACCACTAGTGTGCTGACAAAGATTTTGCTACTGTGCTTTTCAACCTCACAAACTAATGTCATGGCTATTAGAATATTAAATGTGTTAGAGAAAGATTGATATTTAATACTAGCAATATGAATTATTATTTATTTTTCATTGTTTTTTGTTTTAAAATTAATTATAAAGATTTGCACTCTACTCTCAAAAATTAAAATGTTCATACTTTAACTACTGGTTAAGAAAGATTACTACATAGTGCTTCCTTTCTCTATCACATATAGTTCATACGCTTAAAATGTAAAAATTGATCTAGTGGTTATTTGTTCCTAATGCAGACAGAAATCTCTTTGTATTTAATCATTTAATATTTTTATTCTTTAAAGATTGTACTTTCCATTAAATCTTTCAATATACTGTGTATTGAATCTTAAAATATTTGCGTTTCAAAATTATTATTTAATTTTCAGACCTCCACCTCTGGAAATCTTAAGAAGATATGCCTAATGTGCTTCCTTGCCATCAGATACAAATGTTGTGCAAATACATAAATGTGTAGTGTGTAAGGCATGTGATGTGGGAACAGTATATAATTGCAGGCTGTAAGGTAAAAGTCTTTATGGACCTGTAATAACTTTTTTAGTAACTGTAATAACATAATCTTTTTTTCAATTATTGCTAGAGACAATTATAAAGACAGTATTTCTTTGACAATACTTTGGAAAAAATGCTTCTGTAAGGCTCAGAAAATTAAGCTTGCTGTGATTGTTTATAATATATACCAATACTTTCCCTAAGTGTATAAAAAACTATGGAAAATTGTCTAAATTTTTTCATTGCTAAATTTTTTGATTGGGTTGTTTTAAGTTCTACTAAAATAAGTTTCAAAACTTTATTGTAAGAAATGAGTTACAAAGATTTTTAATTATATTTCTAAATATGAACATTGCTGATTGCATCTAATTAAAGTCTGACAATTTACAGGGGATATTACTGAAAAGGTTTCTGCTACCTCACCACCAGAAACAGTTGTCTATACATGTATATGTATGGAATGTGGTATGGAAGCAGTTTCTATTTAATGCTGGCAATAGGTCAAGCTATTATTTTCCAGTAATGATTTAATTAGCATCAAGATGTTTAATAACTATACTTAACATTTATTTCAAATAGTTTTAGAAATGAATTATAAATGTTCCCATATTCATTATGTCCTTTTGACTAATCATTAGTATTCTGGTAATATGTGCGACCATCAGATAATGTTGTGTCCATGGTATGTATTAGGGAAAGGGTCTGTATTTACTTAATCAAAAAGGACATTTTTTTTTGGTGAATTTTTACCAGGTAAATATATTTTTATTGTACATTTTTTGTGCATAAATTGAGACCTGACAATAAATATACATGTATGTTGCATCATGAAATGTAGGGATTATAAAACGAAATAACAACTTTCCAATATTTTTCTTTCAGCCTAGCAGCTACCTTAAACCTTCTAAGTAATCTTTTCTAAATGAATTTTGAAGTTTGACACAAGCATGTTGAAAATAAGAGCACAAGTCTGTTATTTCTACTCATTTCCTATTATTGGAAGACCTCATCACTGAACAGCTAAATAAAAATTTGCTAGGACTGGCCTTTGCTTCTTCCTGATGCATCCGCTTGGATTTAGAATGTATGAAATGAGGTAGGTAAATGTTTATAATAAATGTAGATACATTTTTTAATCATCTTAGTTTCGGTGATCCTACTTAATCTAATAAACAATTCTTTTAAATATTCTGAAATGACTTGTACGGTATTTGTATTTTACAATAATACTTTTTATATTATCTTTTTTTTTTTTATTAACACCAATAAAAGAACGTTTTTTTGTTGAAAACTCTTCATTTAAAATGAATTTTGAAGATTGGAACTAATATTTCTAATAAATGTTCATCTGCAGGACTAGTTCAGTGGGAAACTCAAGGATTTGGCAACCCTAGCCTATCACTGACTGATACCTAAAACATGAACAGTTTGTGGACAAAGAGCTGCACTTAGCTATGAGTGAGGAAACACAATTATTAGATGCAAGCAATTCTAGAGACAGCAGTGCAAATCATGACTACACAGATATAGATAGGTTAAATTTTATATTACAATAGTTTAATGATTTAACTTTAGATTTTAATGATTTTCGTGACCATGATTTGGTAGACTTTGTTAACCACAAAGAAAAAGTTTTATTTTAGAATATTGTTTGAATAAAGAAATATTTCAAGGCAAAAATTATGTTATGTTCTTCATTATAGAACCTACAATTTATGATGAAATATAGCTAAATGTATGGGTTTTAAAAGTTGGTCTTGTTTATGTAAGCTGCTTACTTGACTGAGAAGGTACATCAATTTAAGCATGGTGCTATTATTACTTAAACAGTTACATGGTTGATGTTAACTAAATGTAGTTTAGAAAAAGTGGTTTTTGAAGTTAAACTTTTGGGAGCGTTCTATATCAGACTTGTTTTATTTTTCCAATCAGTCACAATTATTAATCCGATTGTTAGAGGAACATGAGGTGAATGTTTACCTTCCTGGCATTTTTGTTGAGTGGTATGCTGACATGTTTGGAAATATTTTTTTCACTTAAATGCTAAACAATGTTGAGGTCAATGCTGATCTGTGAAGTCCCTGTAAGGATGAAATGTCTATATCTTAGATCATGTAAACACTATGGACTGTATTTTGTAGCACTTTCTTTCATCCCCACCATAACTTAGTGCAATGGCCCTGAGGAAATGGAAGGAACTTTCACTATGACCTTAAAACACCCAATGTTCTAACCGGAGATTGAACCCAGAACCGGCGGTCAACAGTCAAGGTGACTAATAAGATATATGACCATCCGCCCCCTTGTCAAGTGCTGATATCTATCACCTGTTCATCAATAAGAATTTTTTCTTACATATGTTTTTACCTAAGGTATATAATCAGATATTTAACCAGATAACTGAAATGAATTTGTGTTTTCTACATCCTGCAGAGCTCACTTTAATAAAGTAACTAGGCTACACTGGTGTCACCCAGTAATGAATGTCACCTTGTACATTCAAATTCAAACACTGGGTGACAACCAACTCTCATTTTATTTATAATTCTATGCTTTGTTCTAATAAAATACAGGGTACTATTTACTTTTCTTATCAGTCAAAACCCATTTAAGTACACACTGGGAGACCGACATCAACCCAAATGTCACCATGTACCCTAAGACTAAAACCCAGATGCTGTCATTTCAATTTGGTCTTTCTTTATCATTCATATTATAAATAATATCAAAATAAATTCTGCCCCTAAAAATACTGTAATAAAATTAAGCCAAAACAGTAAATTTTTGCATTAAAAGTAGTTTTTAATTAGTGTACCTTTATTTATAAAATAAAAATATGAACATCTTGTTATATTTTGTCAAAGTTAAAAAATGTTTCTTCCTATGGGAAACAGATTTTATATCAACCAATATGGTCGTTAGGGGAAAACATGTTTACAAACATCCTTTCAGTGGGCTGATAACACTATCATACCTCTGGCTAATACTTTTGGTCAGGATAGGAACCTGTACCCTTGCATGTGAGTCGAGGGCACTATCCCCACATTTTATACGAGGGCACTATCCCCACATTTTATACGAGGGCACTATCCCCACATTTATACGAGGGCACTATCCCACATTTTATACGGGCACTGAGAGTGTTTGATTATGACATTAGGGAAAAGTGGTCGCTCTAATGAACATTCTGATACGCAGTGAAAATAGCAGAAAGTTATTTATCGAAAACACTTTTCAATGTTAGTGACATATTTGGTTCCATGATAGCCTTTGTCCAGGTCCTAATTTAGACATTTTAAAAGCTGACAATTTCTAAAAGTTTGATGGCGCTGGAACTGTTGAAAGTTTTTTTAACATGTGCTAAGCAGTGTGATTTGAAGCGTGGCCTTGATGTAGAACCGTTGGTAACAGACTGACAGCCAAATGGTTTTTTTTAGTATGAACTGAGCAATGTACTTTTAGCTGCATAACTACTGAAAAATCACAGTTCTTCCCCAACTGGTCTGTCAAGTGAACTGATTGCTGTTGGATCACAGGTTCTTCCTTAACTGGCCCAGAACACAGTATGCATCGCCTGGTCTTTATCCATGGTGGCTTTCAGAAGAGCTAGTTTTTGAGGGATAGTAAGAGGCTTTTATTGAGATTAGATTGTGGTTTTTCTTCTGTATAAATAACCTGGTCTTTGTCCATGGTGGCTTTCAGCAGTGCTAGCTTCTGAGTGATTGAAAGTGGCTTATCTCTAGTATGAGTTATCTGGTGTTTTTTTAGTCTCTTTTCACAAAAGCCTTTGTTACAAAATAAACATTTAAATGGCATTTCTCCAGTATGTTTAAACTGGTGCACATCCAGCTTATTTTTTTGGAGAAAAGCTTTGATGACACTGCGGCATTTAAATCGTTTTTCTACAGGGTGAAAGACTGGTGTAAGGCAAAGCTTTTTACAAGAAAAGCTCTCAAGACATGTCAAACACTGAAATGATTTTTCGCCTGTGGGAGGGGACCGGTGTCTGAGGAAGGAAAATTTTCTAGAGAAGCTTGTATGACATTCCAAACACTTGAATGCTTTTTCTTGAGTGTGAATTGAGAGATGGTTTTCAAAGTTGACTTGCTGAAAAACTTTTATGACATATTGAGCACTGAAATGATCTTTTCCTGAGGTGCTTTGAATGTTTTCTTTTTCACATGTCTGCCAATAGGTACCGTTGATGACAAAAGCTTTATCACATGCTGAGCATATAAATAATTTTTCACCAATATGACCTGCTAGATGCCGTTTGGCCAGTTTAAATGGGAAATGCTTTTGTGACACATTAGACACTGGTATGGTTTTTCTCTTGACTGTCGTCTGGGGTAAGACCTTCTAGGAGTTAAATTTGTAGGACTATTAGAAGAATTTAATGGATTTTCTCCAGCATGCATTAACATGTGTTTATTCAAGATATATTTCCGAGGAAAATTTTTATTACAAGTTGAGCAGTAAAATGGTTTTACACCAACATGATCTGTCATATGCTGTTCAATTGAAAAAAGAAGATAAAGCTTTTATCACATCTTGAACACTGAAAAGGCTTTACTCCACGGGTTTCTTTCATGAGTTGATTTGTGTGATAATAAGCTTTCCTTAACACGAAATCTTTTACATATAGAACATTTAAATGGTTTTTCGCCAGAATGAATTAACATATGTCTCTTTAACTCGGATAGCTTGAGCAAACTTTATTACATTTTGAACAATGAAATGGCTTTCTCGAGAATGCATTAAAATGTGTCTTTTAAGTATCGTATGTGAGAAAAGTATTTATTACATTCTGAGCATTGAATGGTTTTTCCCAATATGACATGCTTGGTGCTGTTGGAAATCACACAAATCAAAGCCTTTATTGCGTAGTAAACAGTGAAATGGCTTTCCTCCAAAATGTGTAATCGTAGTGTTTTCAAGGATCAGAGTTTCTATGACTTACTGATGTCTGACAATTGTTCTTTCTGGCATGAACTAACTCATGTTTAGCCAAGGAATGTCCCTTGTCGAAACTTTTGGAACACTGAACATTTGAAAATAATTCTCCCCGTATGAGTTAACTGGTGTTTGATGAAGGATCTTTCCTGCGCACAGCTCTCTTGACACTCAGAACATTCACATGTCCTGTCCCCTGTATGAGCTTCAGCCATATTGTTATGTGAGGGGCTGACAAGATTTGTACATGAGTATGTTTGACATGATATAAACAGTTTCAACAGATCCCAGCTAAAACAGCTGCATACGAGTGTGTTGAATAGTTCTTAAGTTTTAGTGATAGGGTACTCCTTCCTCATTATTTGCAGAAGGCATTTTTTTAAAGTTTTTCTCACGTATTATTCAAATATCCCATTGTCATTTTTTTTTAACTTGTAAAGTGCACAGTATATTCTCCAGTCTAGTCTAATGACAAACATTTTCCTTTTTTGTCTCTATTGAGTTTCTGCAAAGAAAAAACATAGAAATTAGATTAGTTAAAAAGATTTATTTAAGAACCACCTAATCCACAATAAGTGAAACTAATTAAAAGTTTTTTTAAACAATATGGTTCGGTAAAAGTTATTTTCCTTATATTTCCATCAGCACTAAATTTCAACAAAATCTGTATTAAAAGGTCAACATCGCAGATTATAAAAATTAATTTTTTTCTGACACAGATACCAATATCTCTTTCAGAATATAACCCCTAAAGGGACAATATGACCATATTTTATTTTGCAATATACTATATAACTAAATTAGTGTAAGTTCTTCTCTTATCTGTATTTTATATACTTCATAAGTCCATATCATTACTTATTACTAAATAATAGTTTAATAAAATAGTGGGATAGGCCTATTTTATTATTTATTGTAGTATAAAGGTTATGAAGTTATAGTTTAATACCATGCCCATGGCTAATAAAGGAAAAAAATACAGTGCACCTTGGTTGTAGCTATGTTTGAAAAAGCTAACATAGAGAGTAGACTATAGGTCCATAGACATAATCACATGACATAGCTGCTATAGACACCATGGCTATGGTTAGCACCAGTCACCATGCAAGGGATATGCATTGTGTTACTAAGAAACCAGTTAACACAAATATGATTATCTTACCCAGAGGCATACCTAGGGTGGGGGTCCAAATTGCCCATCCCTAGTCCCCAGCTTGAAGGCAATGATATAAAGGGGGACCCAAAACAAATTTTTTTACTATTTAAACATATATTATCTCATGTCATGGTGTCAGATGTTAACATGTAGGCTCTAAAGAGGCCAAGCCCTGGGCCCCTAATCCCTGAACTTACTGAACTAACTACATTAACTAAGCCTAAAGACTAAAGTAAGGGCCACCCCAGATTTGCAATCGCAGTGGCTGTCCAGACACCAGTGATGTTTTTCATTCAAATTTATTATTTCGTCTCTTTAAGTTATTTTAGTTACCGACACTTGAGTGTCTTAAAATATTACCATTACTCACCATGAATACCTGACAAGATATATTAGTCTCAGAAAGTAGCCCAGATAATCGAGATTTGAATTATTTGTACTGAACTTGTACTTGGTACCCACTATCCAGCACATATTTAGCTAACACGCTCGTAAACGGGACAACTTCCGCTAGATTTGCATAGATGTACGTGACGGCTATTCGTAGCTACATGCACGTAATACATGCAGTGAACAGACGACCTGTTGAGCATAAATTGAATCAAGAGTCACGTTTACTTATCATTATTTAAAATTTCCTTTTCACTTTGATATTTAGTTGTGTAAAATGTCTTATTATGGCTTATATGAAACTTTCTGTCTCACAGTAAATTAGCGGTGAAGTGAAATGCTATTTAGGACAGATACAATGAAAAAAAGGAGGTGGCATATATTGTGTGGCATCAACTGAATTTTGGTGTTCCCTCCCATAATTACCATCGCTACTGAGCCGAATATTGAATAAATAGTTTTGGATTTTTCTTTAAATCTGGCAGCCATCTTATAACCTGTGCGCTTTAAGGATTGGGTGAAATCTCTTAGATCCTACAAATAATAAACGAGTACGGGACGTTGTTTACGTCAATTTACGATGCCCTTCTCCCCCACCAAAGACAATAGTGCTATTCGTATGAATCCTGAGAAATCCATTGGCCCTTATTGGAGATCGAACCAGTGACCGCATGTCCTTCTTAAACACGTAGTGGAATGCGTCGTATTATACGCACGTGGACATAACATGCATCTGCACGGAGCCGGGCGAATATAATTCTATTGAAGCAGTTGTCTTATGGGTGTCGAAACACTGGTCTGTCTGGGGCAGGGCCGGTCTAAGGCTGATTGTCTAAATTGGCCTCGGTACTCTATATTTATATTAATAGTTGTTATTGTAAACATAAATTAGAAGAGGGGCCTTGGCAAGCATCCGTTAAATTGGGCCCTGCACTCGTAAGGCCGGCCATGGGGAAAACACAAAACTGATAGCGTACAATATATCATGTGGGCCTATAGAGTACAATAATCATGTGGGCCTATCAGCCCCGTAGCGTGAAAATTATACAACAGGGGCCAGGCAATAGCAGAGGGGGGGCAGATAATACATTTTACTAAGTAGAACAAATAACCAGAGGGGCTACGGGTCTGGGACTACACTGATACAGCGGCCCATTTGTTCTTTGGACACAAAACATTTTTCACTTTATATTTTCAAGATCAGTTTTGCTGTTGAAATGTATACTTCATTTAATTTGCTGCGAAATTGATGGGAAGAAAGCCAATTGTGTCTCATGTGCCTCAGAATTCCTAGCTGCGGCCCCTGGGGTGGGGGGTGTAAAAAGATGATTGTCTGTACGACGCTGCGTCGTGTATTTAAACAATTATTGTGCACAACACAGGACAAAACAAAACGAAACAACTGCAGCACTTTCCTGGGTAGCTTAGCCTATTTGAGCACAAATCAAGTCGATGGTGTCTTAGGAATATACGCCTCTATGCGGTGACGGTCCTTTTGGAGACCGCCACAGATTGAAACCGAACACAGGATGACTCCCCCCCACACACTCACCTCCCATATCACGGTTGTTACATGATCGCCTGTAAGAGGGAATGCCCATGGGCCTCGCACTGAGCTGGCCAATCAACTTTTGAAAATATTCTTATCAGCACGGGGTGGGGAAGGGCCGTGGACAATTCGCCCGGGGGGGGGCAGAAATTTCTGTTGGTGGGCCTGTCTATACACAGCTTTACGTTCATTGACGACATCATGTGATGGCAACAGAGGGGGAAAAAGAAGCGACTTTAACTTATTATTTTTTAAGTTGTAGCAAAAGTTAATGTTTCTTCCGGGACACGCATAAAACACCCACCGAACTCCCTCCCCATGACAATCATGCTAGGGTCCCATCTATTTATTGCTAAAGGCCGCCTTTTGATACCATACTCATCCAGGGCCCCTTGATACCATACTCATCCAGCCCCTTTGCACTGCACTCCCCCCACCCCACTCAATAAGGCTTATTGTCATTTCAAAAATCGATTTTATCTTTAAACAGGAATGCAACGTACCAACTGTTTTTTCTTCACATCTGTGTGATTGTAAAATTGACATGATTTGTTTATTATTGTTAACATAATC
This sequence comes from Bulinus truncatus, assembly GCA_021962125.1. Lineage (NCBI taxonomy): Eukaryota > Metazoa > Mollusca > Gastropoda > Planorbidae > Bulinus > Bulinus truncatus. Next base: position 1,173,558 of record JAGDYQ010000068.1, read on the forward strand.
TCACTGTGTGAATGTAAAGTTAGCATAATTTGTATGATGATAGTGAAGTTGACACTATTCTGTGATTGTAAAGTTCACACGATTCTGTGCATGATTGTAATGTTAACATGATATGCTTTAAATTAGTTGGATAGTCATTTTTCTCTGCTAAGATTATTGCTCAGTCATTGAGGTAAAACCTGATTAACTATTCCACATACTGTAAATAGGGATTTTTATTGTTTCTTTTTTTCCTGTAGAGCAATATACAATGTTCTCTAAATCATATAGTGCGTATTTTCGTCTGGGCTCTTTATATGTCCCACACAATGGCCGGGTCTGAATAATATGAAGGTGCCCTGGAAGTCATATTGGCTGGACATGACATGAGTTTGAACTCAAAATCTACATCTGCCCATACATACTGCATACAGAGGTCCAATCATGGGGCTTGTCCATCATCAATGTTATTATGTCAATTAAGACTGGTTCATAATGGTGATATCAGTGTCAATGCTATACAGTCAATTCAGACTGGTTCATAATGGTGATATCAGTGTCAATGCTATGTCAAGACAGTATCTGGTTCATAATGGTGATATCAGTGTCAATGCTATGTCAATCCAGACTGGTTCATAATGGTGATATCAGTGTCAATGTTATGTCAATTCAGACTACTTCATAATGGTGATATCAGTGTCAATGTTATGTCAATTCAGGACTGGTTCATAATGGTGATATCAGGTCAATGTTATGTCAATTTAGACTACTCCATAATGGTGATATCTGTCAATGTTATGTCAATTCAGAGTACTTCATAATGGTGATATCAGTGTCAATGTTATGTCAATTCGACTACTTCATAATGATGATATCAGTATAAAGAAATGAAGCCACAACAGTCATGTCCTACATTAAAAAGATAAACATAAAGGTAGTATTCAACATTTATATAACCAAATATAAAGAGATGAAAATCTAGTATTAAGTCAAATTAAAATTTATTTATCTCCGTACAACACCATAGTTAATACAAGACAGGTAATGAAACATGCATGTTGTACTTTAAACCACTACACCAGTACCACATACATATTAAACAAAACAAGCAATCATCAAATTCAATGAAAATAACAAGTTTCAATCACAAACTAGAGAGAATGATAGTAAACAATTCACAGTTGTACAGGCAATAGAAACATAAAAAACAAAACATGGGAAGCAATCATCGAATTCAATAACAAATAACAAGGTTTCAATCACAAACTAGAGAGAATGATAGTAAACAATTCAGTTGTACAGGCAATAGGAAATATAAAAAAACAAAACATGGAAGCAATCATCAAATTCAATAACAAATAACAAGGTTTCAATCACAAACTAGAGAGAATGATAAACAATTCACAGTTGTACAGCAATAGAAACATTAAAAGCAAAACAAACAACATATTTTGATATTTTTTACATATCAGACAGACAGGACTAAATCTAAGTCTTCACTTAGTACAGTACTGATACTTCAAAAATGAATATTTTTAATTTTTGGGTTGATTAAAATTTAAAAAAAAATGCCAAGCTTGACCAGCTGTGTGACACAAATTGTTTTCCGATTAGACTGATTTTCAAAAGGAGAAATTTAAGACAATATATATAAAAGCGATCTGAGCATTGCGTTAAACCGAAAGTAAGAATTAGCAGTATTCCAGTTTAAAATACAATCATGAAAAATCGATCTGCCCGAAAACAAAAAAATAACCTAAGCCTATGATCAAGCCTAAAGGGATATAACTCTATGGAAAGGTTTTGAAGTGCACAGCTAGTTCTATATATATAGCCCAAGGAATGGTTGGTACAACTCAAGACTATCTGGAGAAGATCTTCCTGTAAGAAATGAAGCCATGCAGCCTGACTTGGGTGAACTACAAAGAAAAACAACCTCCTGAAAACTGAGTGTTGGAAAGCCACACATGAGGCCACTTGCTCTGCAGTGAGTTCAAGGAATTCAGGCAAGCAAGTGTAGCAGCTAAGGAAGTAATCATAAAGGTATGTTGAACAGTTATATAAACAATATATAAAGATATGCAAATCTAATAGATGTCAAATTAAAATTTATTTTTCTCTATATGTAACTCCCAAAGTTAAAGGACAAAATATCAAAAACACATATGTTGTACTTTAAACCACTATACCAGTGGTCGGCAAACTTTTTTCTAGCCAAAGAGTCAAATTACACAGCAACAATTAAAAAAATTGGGGAGCCCAAATTGCTTGTTTAGTAAACGTTTATTACACTAAATTTTATTATACTAAATGGGTAGTGTAACAATAAAAACTAAATGCCAGGGAGCCATACTTATTTAGCCAAAGAGCCACATGCGGCTCCGAGCCCCACTTTATTTGTGACCACTGCACTATACCAATACCAGGTACATATAAAAAAATGGGAGCAATCATCAAATTAAATAAAATAACAAGGTTTTAATCACATACTAGAGAGAATGATAGAAAACAATGCAATAGTTGTAATAGGCATATAGAAACATTTAAAAAGCAAAACACTAACATATTTTGATATTTTTTACATATTAGGCAGAAAGGACAAATCTAAGTCTTCACTGTTTGTTTTTTGCTGATTAAAATTAAAAAAAAAAATATGTACAGCTTGACCAGATGTGTATTGTAGTGATATGAAAAATTATTTCGATTAGACCTTTTTCAAAAGAAGAAATTAAGAATATCTATATATAACCAATATTTCCAAGCAAGCAAGTGTAGATTTTTTTAAGAGTAGCAGCTAAGGAAGTAAAGAAAGGGAGATAAGAAAGTGTTCAGGCGTAATAAACCTATAATTATTTAATTTTGCATTACCAGTGATGAAAGTTAATAAGTGCTTGATCAAGCTCCATCTCTTTAGTAAATAAATACATGTAGAATGAACACTTCAGGGGTTCTCCTCAGTATTTACACCATGGTCATCTGACAGATTCCCTGCATTGTAAATAGCTTCTGACAGAGTGTGAGTAGTTGTTCTCTAGAATGAATTATCTTTGTGTTGGTACAAACACACTCTCAGGGCAAAGCCACCACAGACTGAGCACCAAATGGCCTAAGTCCAGAGTGAGCTAAGAAGTGGTAACTAGAACATCCAGCTGTCAGGAGATTTAAATGGTTTTTCTCCAATATGTTTTATACAGTTGCCTTTGTAGAGCACATCATAAAAACTTTCCTGGCATAATGAGCAAAATAAAGGCTTTCTGTGTGTGTATGCTGGCGTATGGTCATCTGACAGGCTTCCTGCATTGTAATATTAAGGCTTTGAGAGAGGTGAGAGTGGCTGTTCTCTGGAATGAATCCTGTTGTGTTGGTACAGACACACTCTCCGCAAAGCTTTTCCACAGACTGAGCACTTAAAATGCCTAAGTCCAGAGTGAGTCATGGTGGTTCTCTTCAACTATATCGATCACAAAATCCTCTTTCACAAAGAGAACATTTAAATGGTTTCTTCCACGTGTTTTTTAGCAGGTGCATTTGTAGGTGGGTGACATTAAGAAACCTTTCCTGGCATAATGAGCACAGTAAAGGTTTTTCTCTGGTGTGTGTATGCAGGTGCTTGCTAATGATGCTTTGAGAGAAAAGCATTTATAAACCATTTGAATGGCATTCAAAATGTGGGTATAATGTGTAAATTTATATCACTAAAATCAGAAAAGCTTCTTTCTGGCATACCAAACACAAGCAACAGTTTTCCTCTGGTATGTGTTAGCTGCGCGAAGACAGGCGTCTCTATGAACAAAGCTTCTTTGACACACTTCACAATTATATTTACTTTGCCCATGATGAATGACGCTATGATTGTCTAATCTTGTCTAGGTTGAAAACAGCGGGACATTTTGAACATTGAAATGCTTTACCGGTAACAGCTTGAGCCATAACAGGGGATGGTTCAAATGTACAGATATTGATTTTTGCCAGTGCATATTAGACATAAATAAGTTAGCATTTAGAATGCTAGTTAGAATGATTTTGAAGCATTCTTAGAATTCTAGTCAGATGTTGAAGCATCTTTTATATTGATCTGTCTTTTAGTAAATCAATGATTAGTTTCAAATGGCATCCATATTAATATCTTCATCTGTAATGAGTTCTGGAGAGAAAAATATTCAATATGGTAATATTTTTAATGGTTAATTCAAAATATTTAAGATGGTAAATTTTAACAGTTTATTGAAAATGAAATGATTTGCTATATACTATACTGATTAGGCAATTTTAATACATGTATTGTTACTTTGTGTTATCACACTGCTTCAACATAATCCAACATTCACATATAACCGTTAACAACACTTATTTAAATTAAAAATAATTGTATTAACATAAAATATAACTTTTCCTCTAGAATGGAAATTATCATAAATATAACTTTCCCCTAGAAATTGGAAATTAACAAATATACTATCTCCAGAAAATGGAACTTATAAAAAAGAGTTGAAAATGAATTGAATCACTTGCACGAAATTAATGATTTATTAATGAAGCACATTCAAAGTTTAAACATTATGGTAGCCCCTTTACAAATCTCTGAATAGATGTATTATCCATTTAAAACACATATAAATGAGTATAATGTAATTTGTACATGTTTTTTTTTATAAAGAGACGCTCTTATGGCGGCAAAAATTATAAAGAAGATCAATTAACAAGCTTTATGCTCATGAAAATATTCTACAATCAATAAATAATCCTTTGTGGAAATTCACCATCGTCGTAAATTTTGCAACCAATTAGCCACAAAAAAAAAAGAGGGAAGTCTTTTGTTGATAAACTAGAATATGAACAGAGTTACCTTTCTTTTCACATCTTATTTTGGATAACATTGTTTTATTTCATCACTTTTAAGACTCTGAAAGTGGCTTGTCACTAGACCATTTTATACATGCTTGGTATGATTCTAATTACCGGTGCATATGGTTTTCAAAATATCTCACTATACATTTTATTAAATGACTTTAATCATTAGTTGAGTGTGAAGAAACAGTCACTAATTTTTTTTTAACATTTCACTGTAATTTTCTGTAATTTGTACATAATTGTGCTGGATAACACTGTTATTGAAAAGATGCTCAAAGATAAAAAAAAAATAATAAAAAAGTAGAGACCTACTGAACTCATCTTTAATTTCATCAAGTTATTTTCCAGAACAGAACGTCAAGATAAATCAAACATACAAATTACACCAGTTGAAATTCTGAAAAAAAAACACAGCCAGCAAAATTCCCCCTCCCCACAATTAACATCCCCCCCCCTCCCCCTCCAATCTCGCCAAAACTTGGTTATTATAAATCACTTCTCTCAATCTGTAATTGATGAAGGAAAAGAAACAGAAAAATACTACCTTTATAAAAATCTGAACCAAAATAAATATGAATGTATTCAGATATATAAATAACAACAATAAAACAAAATAATATGAAAGTAAAGATAAATTGGAAGTCTTGTTCTCCTAACAACCAGATCAATATAAATCAGAACCCCCCCCCCTTTCCACCGATATAATTTCTGTACAAAACTGACCCACACGGGTTTCCCCTTTCCTTCTTCCGCAAAAGGAAAGAAAGAAAAAAAAAACAACGGTCCAAGACTCTAATCCAGCGCCTGTCCATTTCAAGATTAAATACTGTCTAGTTTTTCCAAAGGGGAGGTAACTGTAGCTCATGTACCAGCAGACAGACCGGGGCGGGTGAGGGTGTGGAGGGGGGGGGAGAACTACACGGGGGCCGGGTGGTATACGACAGTACGGGTAACTACAACTAGGGGGAGACAAGCGATCTGAGGAGATCAGTTGGCCTCGGAGATTTGGTTAGCTGTGGACCCGGAGTCGGTATCGTAGAGATGGGTGGAGGGAAATGGCCTTTATTTGTTGGGGGTGGGTGGTGGGGGGGGGGAGAAATGCGAGATATGGGTGAGCGTTAGGGTCCCGTGGAAGGAAAGGGAGTGGGCCGGGGGATGGGGGGGGGGGGCAAATTGAGCAAGTGAGCAGTGAAGTCGACCAACAACAAAACTTTATGATTACTGCAGCTAGGCAATGAAGTTTTATTGTTTCAAGTTAAAAGAAGAAAGGGTAATACAGGAGGAGATGGGGTTGAGTCGGTGTTGGTGGTTGTAGCAAGGGGTGGGGGTGGTATTAAGACCATTCCAATGCTGTGCATTGGGTTTGAAAACTCTTTTTGGAGATTAAGTTGTTCAGTAGATTAAATACTAATAGACTTCATTGATGATGACCACTGGTGGAGAAATTATTTGGTGGCTTTTTTGTTCTGAGTACTGTCGGCATGGTAAAACGTTATACCAGAGTGCGGCCTATACAGTACGGTTGGATGTGGGAGGCTTCGACGGAGGATGAGAGACGTAATTGTAGGTTATATACAAGGGGTCCGTAGCCACGGCCTATACAAATAATAAATCGCGTCCTTTTATAATAGAAGAGTTGAATTATGTTTTTCGGTTGTAAATTAAACTTGCAACACTGTCAACAATAAAGTAGACCCCCCCCCCCAGAAGAGTCGTTCAATTAAAAAGTTAATTTAATCTATCTATGCAGCGGCGTATCGAGCTTAATTCACGCCCGGGGCACAATACTGTGTCAATACCATTTTAATACCTTTTAGCACCTCCCCTATTCGAAAACCATTTAATATTATATGTAAAATATACCATTTGGCGCCCCTTTGTGAGTAGCGCTCGGGCCATGATGCCTCCCCTCCCACCCCTCGCTACACCTCTGTCTCTATACTAGGGATGTGCTGATTGTGTATTACGATAGTTGTATAAGAAAGACAAAACAAGCAATTTAAGTTTTTTCCGTTTCGGATAAAGGACATTTTAGAGCATTTTCGTGTACGCAGTGGCTACGGTTACACCGGACGGAATCCGTATTTTTTTTCCGGGTTACAGCAATAAATATTGCTCCACGCGTATGGATTTGGATACATTTAGAGAGGGAAGTAATCATGCTGAATAACTATTACAAAGATAAATAATGATTACGCCCATTTGATTAGCTTTTATTATTTATATGTAAAATATAAGCAAAAATGGTATATAAGAAACTCTTATATTTTGGCCCTGAGAGGTCAGATCGTGAAATGGACTTTTGATGTACACATGGCAGGCCAAGACCTACAAAATAATATATACATCATGGGTCTAGGACTTATGGTTGCTGAGATATAGGGCGCTCCTTTGTTAATATAGTGTATATAGTAAAAAACGGTACTTTATAAGCCCCCTTTTACGGCCCTCAGAGGTCAGATCGCGAAATGAACTTTTGCTGCACACATGGCAGGCCAAGACGTACTAAATAATATTTACATCATGGGTCTAGGACTTATGGTTGTTGCGATCTAGGGTGATGACGGACAGACAGACAGACAGACAGACAAAACGGGGACAATGAATCCTGGCTTTAGATGTTGTAGATTTATTTTGAACTGGCCTTAGACTGTCCATCATTCCCCCCCCCCCCCCAATCACTGCTGTTTACAATATCGCAGAAATTTAATATCAGGAAAGGGTGGAATTTTAAGGCACTGGCCTTGGCGCTGTTACTTCTAGCCTCCACACCAAAAAATACTGGAACAGTTAATTAAGTGTTCGATCATTAGTGACTCCAATCACGTTATGTAATGGGTGGGCAAACTTTTTATTCGGAGGGCCACATTGAAAACTTGATTGTTATCGACGGGCCGCATAAATATTTTGTCTACTTTAATTACAATTTACAACGTATGAAAATATGAATTAAGGATAATAACCATGTATTTGTCATTTTATTTCACATTCACTCTCTATTACACATGCACACTACATTTTAAAATACGAACTAAACCAGTTGCTAATTTGGTAATAAGACTTCACTATTCATAATTACTTCAACAAACGTTTCTTGTTACCGGTCATAAATTTATGAAGACGATGGAACTTAATTTACATACAAGCTGACCACAGAGTATAAATATAATTCATGAGAAGTATGTAACTGTTCACAATTACGGATAATGTTTTTAAACTGTGGAACCAGTTTACTGGTTGTGATTCGCATGATTGGATTTAAAGTGCAGTCAGCCAACATCGATCTGTTATTAGACTTGTTTAATTTCATACAAGAAAACGTTTGCTCACAAATGTATGTGGACCCAGATAGTGACAAAAGCTTGGCAGCAGTGTTTTAGGTGTGGAAATGCCGCTGCTTGCAAACATCCATAAAACTCCAGAAGAAAAACTGACCTGAACTTCTCATTCAGGTCATAACTTACTAGTAGGTCAAGCAGCTTTAGCCGTATATCCTCTGGGACTGAATCAGCTTCTGCACTAAATAGCAAACTACGGATATTGAAGAGTGGTTCCAGGTTCTTGAAGTTTTGGAACCTCCTTTCAAATTCCACAACCATGGCATCCAACTGAGCATTGTACTTGTTAGTTAATTCAGCCGAACGTTTTTTCTGTTTCAGCGAAGGGAAATAGCAAAACCCGTTTTCACCTGCTTTCCAGACGGACAGAGAGAGTTTCGCCTGAATTAATTTAACATGAACATAAATTTCAAGGCAAACAAGCTATTGACCTGAAGTTTGACACAATTCATTCAACTTTTCTATAACGCTGCGTATAACGCACTGGCTCCACGTCCGTCATTATACGCACTGGCTCCACGTCCGTCATTTGACGGACGATGTATTTTTTTTTTACCGCTTCCGTCAACAATTGCATAGCCGAGCAATTATACAAAAAAATAGGTGGTTAGTTTGTGTGGCACGCTAGTAATGTAGGTTGTTCGCTTGGCTGAGACACAGTTTGGCTAGCTTTGTGCGGGTTCGAATCCTGATAGAGATATACATATTTTTTTTTTCAGATTTTATTTTTCAGGATCAGGGTTAGGGATAGGGGGTTAGGGATAGGGTTAGGGTGTGGAGCAATATCTATTGATGGTCATTTTTTAATAAATCATAATTTTTTTTTCCAGATTTTTTTTTCAGGATTAAGGTTAGGGATAGGATTAGGGTTAGGGTTAGGGATAGGATTAGGGTTAGGGTTAGGATTAGGGTTAGGATTAGGGTTAGGATTAGGGTTAGGATTAGGGTTAGGGATAGGATTAGGGATAGGGATAGGGATATGGTTAGGGATAGGATTAGGGATAGGGATAGGGATAGGGATAGGGTTAGGGTTAGGATTAGGATTAGGATTAGGGTTAGGGTTAGGGATAGGACTAGGGTTAGGGTTAGGGTTAGGGTTATGGATAGGGTTAGGGATAGGATTAGGGATACGATTAGGGATAGGGTTAGGGTTAGGGTTAGGGATAGGGATAGGGATAGGGTTAGGGATAGGGATAGGGTTAGGGTTAGGGATAGGGTTAGGGATAGGGTTAGGGATAGGGTTAGGGATAGGGTTAGGGTGTGGAGCAATATTTATTTATGGTCCCCGAAAAAAAAAATATCTCCGATTTTTAACAGTAAATGACGTCATCAACGTCTGCAGTAAATAAGAGTTCTCATTCATTCTGTTTACTCTTTAATTGTGTTAAAACGATCGCCGATTTTGAGCACCATCATTGTGTAAGTAATAATATCATAATATAAACTGCATTTATAACTTTACATCATAAGAGTTCATTCTGTTGACGAAAGCGGTAAAAAAAAAATACATCGTCCGTCATTTGACGGACGTGGAGCCAGTGCGTTTCTATAATGTCAATTACAAGAGTTGGCAACCCAAATATACATCTTAAGAGTAGTGGCCCTTTTCAAAGGATTATTGTGTAAAATTTTCAGCTAAGTAACATGCTTGATTGAACAAGTCAAAACTTAAACAGTGCATTTTCTAGGTATTTTATCGTTATGTAAGTGGGTTAAAATTATTGTTAGTGTATTTATTTTAATTTATGTCTAATATGGATTGATCATCGGCCTTACTGGATGAGTTCCACTGTACAAAATTCGTTTTACCAGAGAAAAAATAATGAACGCACTGGCTGCGATGAACGAATCAAAAGCGATCATTGGGTGGGCTTCTATTTGCACTCTTACTATATAAATATATGCATTACATTATCAGCAAAGAGATCTATATATCAAATTTAAGACACTTAAATCGAGATTATGACTGTTTTAATTAAATTTAATGGACGTGCAGTATGTTTTGTTTAAGTTATGCTTGGCTTTATGTATGGTTACTTAGTAACACTCAGTCTAATTAGTTATAAATCTAGCACAAAATATTTATCATTGATAAGCATTGAAAGTGTGACTATATGTGCAACATTTAAAAGCAAGTAAAATGCACTGTATACATTTGATAAAATGTAGTGCTTTATTTTTCATCAGCCATCAGGTGAAAGAATTAACCTGTGAAGAGAGATCTTTCCTTTAGCATATTTCTGACCCCATAGTAGGTACTTTGATAATATAGCCTATAGTAAAAAAAAACGTCACTAAAAAAATCATAACTTCGCTTTTAATTAAGATGTTGTTATAAATGAGGTGTTTTTGGAATGTTCTCTGCAATGTTATATATATTTAAACTTGTGATCATTTTATTATGAATGATTATGCTAACTCACTGGCCTAACTATATTTAAAAAAACACAGTACCCTAAAATATTTTTTTTTCTATTAACAAGACAATGACTGCGGTTTTATTTAATGAGTGATTTTAGTACAAAAAGAGACTATATAGTAATGTTGTTTATAATAATCTGTCATTACTGCAACAAACATTTTAATAAATGGCCGATCAGATATTTAAAAAAATTTGCTCACATAACATTTCCCAAATAATTTCTGTGATATTAATTAGTAAAGCATTTTTACTTGTTTCTTCAATATAACTTTTTTTTTTCTGTTCCTCAGAAGATTTCTACAGGCATAATGAACTAAACAGTTGTCAGTCGAAAAGAGTGTGATTATGCAGTTCGCTTACCAGTTACATCCTCAACTGAAATTAAACAAAGTTTATTTTTTTAAAAAGCTACAGGTAAATTAACTTCCCAATAAACAATACCCTCACGGACAGATAGAGGTCACCTAGGGGCATAAATAGGGGAACCCCAGGGGCAGCCACCAGGTGACCCCTATTTATTTGCACCCTGGAATTGTTAGGGGGCACCTAGGGGATGCCGATCGGCAGTCGCCTAGGTGACCTCTAATGGTCATATTGTGACCTAGAGAACTTTTTTGGCCCTTCCCTGGATAATATTGCTCACCCCTTATAATATATCAACTCATTCAGAAAGTACAAACATTAAAAATGTGCCACTTTTGTTGACATGTGGCATTAAGTTATATTTTTTTTTTTACAATTTACAAACAAACTTCACACACAAAGAAGGAAAAAACAATCTTTTTGAGATATACTGTTAATTTTATTCTTATAATAAACCTCAGTCAAAATTACATATTACAACATCAAATTTAATGAAATCTAACAATAAATAAAATAGTTATGACATTTTATATGAAACACACATTTTATGAGCCAAAATTATCAGATAGCCAAAACAAACAAAAAAAAATTCAAAATGAATAAAATGCCACATATTTTAATCATTAGTGAGACCAAAAATGCAAAATGTTTTATCATCTGCTAGATTACTTTAGACAACTTTTTTATAATGATTTTGTAGTAGGCTATGTAAAATGTAGAAAAAATTTTATTCGCAATTAAAAAAAGAAAGAAAGGTAGAAATAATTTTTTTTTATAACAATGCCTGTAATTCTTAAGATCATATTAAATCTACACTAAAAATACACAATATACTAAGGATTCATAAATATTTATATACAGATATGTTTAAAAAATCAGTGAAACATGCATGAACATTTCTTTATCGAAAAAAATAAAGATTTTTTTCCTGAAATTAAGTGAAAGACATTTTAACATTGTGCTCATTTCTTCAGCATGTATCAGCTAAAACCCAAATATTCATCCCCCATTTAGTTGGCTTTAATGTATTCTTTAAAACTATATTTACCAATGTATATTCTTTCATCTATATTAAGATTTTCACAAGCCTGGCAGCATGTCATTCACTTTTTTCTTCTGAAAAAATAATGCATATTTTACCTTGGCTGGAAATTTTGTATTTTTAAAATCCATGAATTAGTTTGAATTTGAGCTTAGATATGAATGATCACATCCAAAGTCCATAGAAAAGCACATCGGTGGAGAAATATGAATGTGTGGAGAAATATGAACGTTAAATTGGTGTTTGTGAAATACTCATGCACAAAACAATAAATATGTAAAGCTCATTGGGTGTCACTTAGTCCAGTACTCCGACAGGGAACTTTTCAGGTCTTTCTCGTGTTGTGCATTGCTGTTTGTATATTTCCCTATTCGTACCATAACTCCAGAAGAACACAACTTGATAAAAGCTCCTGCAGAAAAGTAAAAACAATGTAAATTTTGAGTGGGATTTTTTTTCATATATGTAAAAGTACAATATAGTTTGTATTACATAATTTCTCCATACATGTAATAGTCAAAATTATTATGATATAAAACTTAACAAATTAGTAAAAGTTACCTTTCTTCCATAATATAGAATACATAATCACCAATGAATTTATTAGTAATTTATTACTATTTATTAGTAGGCTATTTAATTTATAAATGATTGTTACCTGGCATAAGAAATTCAAGATAACATTGTCTTGTTTCTTGTCAATCATCATCGAGAAGATTAAGATCTGGTGCCCTAGCTGGAAGTGTCAAATCGCTTTGAGAGGTCTATCAGCAGTAATGCCATAGTCATATGTTTGTTCCCAAATCAACCGATATATTTTCTCCAGATGTGGCAGATGATGGAGCGTCTCCTTTACCTCATTAATTTGATTACGTAGTACCCTCATTTCTGATTTCATTTCCAGCAGAAAGCAGAATTTCAATTTTTTTATCACCTGCTATGAATGAAAAAGAAAAAAAAAAAATCCATTTACAGCAATTTTAATACATTTTTTTGTCAGTTTGTCAGGAATGAATGTCAGAATCAGTCAGCCTGGTAATTCTAACTACATCTGGCATTGACATGAATTTAAAGGCAAAAATGTAATAAAAACAGCCTTACCAACAACTTCTAAACTGGTTGCGATTGCATTTCCTGCAACATCAGATCTTGGAGCTGGCTTTGCATTTCCAGGTCATCTGATTATTCCATATGAAGCAAAAGTGTAACAGGATAACCCCAACTTCCAGTTTAAAACTCCAATTTTTTTTATTTGTTTATCAACTGTTTACATCATCTTTCTTGAAATTAAATTTAAAATATTTTCGGGAGAAATTAATAATTTTCTTTGTGCTAATTGATGTCATGTTATAAATAATTTAAAAAAAAAATATTTCTTAGGGCTATTTTAAGTTAATCTCCACTCCAGTTTATTCAGTGTGTACTATTGGCAAGCTTTCTGTGCCATCATATTTTGTATCTTACATCATTAAAAAGTAAAAACAAAACTTCTCTATATTAAAACTATGTTACTATGCCATCTTCGGATAGAAATTCTGGTATCTAATTACTTTGCTGATTCCATGTCTGTTTTCCTGTAATGATATTCTTATGGAAACATGCACACCAGTCAGGAGTATTGCTGCAGAAAATTTTTGCTGTTTGTACAGTTTTATCCAGAGAAATATATTTTCATGGGTAAATAAACCAAAATTGCTGCTTAGAATTCAAAAAGAATAAAAATGTTTAAAGAGGTATTTATAAATTTTTTAAAATACACAAGGGTTGGATTTTTGACAGTGAAAGATTAACTACATAAATTTTAATACAGAATCTATGTCAAATATGAATTTTTGCATGGAAAATAAAAGCTTATCCATGTTAACCTATAATAAATAACCTTATACATTAATCCCTATGATAAGACTTATTGATGGATCAAAATTTTCAAAGTGATAGTCTTACAGAGTTGTATCAAATTTGTACGAAAATAAATTTTTTTAAGTATATAATTTGTGAAATTTATTATTATGATGCTAGGTTTGGTGATTATTATGTAGCCAAAGAAAAAAAACATGTTTTTTTTTTGTTATTATTAGGTCAAGCCAATTGCCTACATCTAATACTTTGGTAAACCATAATCTATTTTAAATTGGAACGATCTTCTTATGCCAAAAGATAGAAATTATAAATAGTCTTCTATTCAACTGACTTGTAGTTGTACTTTAATGCATATTTTAGTTTTGTGTCTGTGGAGAAAGAGTTATTCTGGCTTACGGAACTTTCCTGACCTGTGGAGGCTTAATAAATAAGATCAAATCAAAGTTCTCTAGGTAATTCTTATGTATATAATAGAACTAAAAGTCAAAAAGCTTTGTAAAACAATATGGACTCAATGTTAAGCAAAAAGGGTCAATGAGTAATGTTAATGTATAGGTCAGTGAGGCCATTAAAAGTTAAAAATTTCACCTACTGATACCTGCACCAACTAGGTGATTTGTTAACAAAACACATTCTTTAATAATGACCCATTGAAGATTTAATGATGAATGCAATGCTAAATAAATGAATACACCATGTCTCAGTATAATATGACAATAACACTATAATGTTCAATATTTGAACAATCCCTTATATTTTACAAAGACCACTCTATAAATACAACTATCAAATGCTATAATAAATATATATATATATTTTAGTAGTGCTTATTTATTTTTTTTAATAGAAGCACAAATTTTCTTTTTTGTTTTTTTTTTTAATTTCTGGAAGAGGCAGATTATATATCTTAAATGCAGAAATGATAGAAAATTAACCCTCTTCCCCATCCAAACAAAATAACAAAAACCCCAATTTGCTTTAATTGTGGGGTAGAGTTTTATGCTGCTGTGAACTGACACAGGTTGCAGAGCAAAGGTCTAATTTTTCTAAGTAAATAGCCATTTGTGAACACACATGGAGACAGATTGGGGTTTGGTTAAGCGTTTGACTATAAGTCAACTTTAGGGTCCCTGGTTTGATCTCCAGTCAGGGCCAAAGGATTTTTTTAGGTTACAGTTAAAGTTCCATGCTATATCTTCCGTGGTGCCTCTATGGCCATGGCACTATCGGCTATGGTATGGATGAAAGAAGGACATTGCAAAAACAACCCCATTTGTGGTTTATAGGATCTAAGTGATTTCGTCTCATCCTTACAGGGACTTCACACACACACAAATTACAGTTAATGAAGCTTTGAATATAATATTCAGCTATCACAGCTGCTTATAACAATAAAAACTTTTTATAAACAGGTATTTAAAAAAAGTGTATGCACTAAAATTTCATTCAAATAATTTAATGACATGAGTTAGTAACATATTTAAATTTTTCTCTACAACAAATTTTTTTTCCACAGAAAATTTCAACAGACATTTGAAGTAAATGAACTGAATGTTTTCATTAGAACACAGTGAGCATGAGTAATTATATATACTTCTCGGTAACAATCATATAGTTCTCGGTAACAACCCCTCCGTTTGCATTAGGAAAAGGATATTTATTGGTTTTGTTAATCATAAACAATGGTGGAATCTTGAGATACTTTTGCACTAACTTGTACTTATCATCTAAGACTTTAATGATAGTGAATTATCTATTAATTGCATCTCATGATGTATAGATGTGATTTATGTAATAAATGTTTTATCAAAAAAGGATGTTTGAGATACCATATTGCAAATCACTCTTGCATCAGAATATTTAAATGTTCAACATGTAATAAAGGATTTGTGCAGAAGTCAAGTCTTATAAAACACCTAGTAATTCATATTGAACCTTTTACATGTGAACTGTGTCATAAAAGTTTTTCATGTCGAACACATTTAAAACGCCACCATTTGCTTCATACTGGAGAAAAACCATTTGAATTTGAACTATGTAATAAAGGTTTTTCTCGTCGAGCACATTTAAAACGCCACCAGTCACTTCATACTGGAGACAAACCATTTAAATGTGGATTATGTAATAAGGGTTTTTCTCGTCGAGCAAATTTAAAACGCCACCAGTTACTTCATATTGGAGAAAAACCATTTAAATGTGAACTATGTAATAAAGGTCTTTCTTGTCGAAGAAATTTACAAGGCCACCTGTTACTTCATACAGGTGAAAAACCATTTAAATGTGAACTATGTCATAAAGGTTTTTCTCGTCAAGCACATTTAAACCGCCACCAGTTACTTCATACTGGAGAAAAACCATTTCAATGTGAACTATGTAATAAAGGTTTTTCTCGTCGAGCAGATTTAAAACGCCACCAGTTAATTCATACTGGAGAAAAACCATTTAAATGTGAACTATGTAATGAAGTTTTTTCTCAACGGGTACATTTACTATGCCACCAGTTACTTCATACTGGAGAAATACCATTTAAATGTGAACTATGTAATGAAGTTTTTTCTCAACGGGTACATTTACTACGCCACCAGTTACTTCATTATGGAGAAAAACCATTTAAAAGTGATCTAAGTCATATAGACTATTTTAAAAGAGAGATTTTCAACGAACACAATTATTTCATGACCATTTAAATATTCAGTCTGTTATAAATGTTACTTCAAAAAGGAAAGTTTGACCAAACACCAGTTGGTTCACTCTGGAGGAAAACAGTGTCAGAGTTTTGTACCAGTTTGTCAACCACACAATTATAACGCTTCTTTTAATCAAATATGCTTTCATTCCTGCATAATATGTAATAAGAGTGATATCCCGTTGTCCGACTTGAGGAAACACTTGTTATCGCACATTTAATAAACTTACACCTTAGGGGCTTATCGGGCAAATGAAGTTTAGTATTTAAATGTGGACTATGTAATGAAGTGTTTTCTCAACAAGGACATTTACATCACCACAAGTTACTTCATACTGGAGAAAAACCATTTAAATGTGAACTATGTAAGGAAGTTTTTTCACAACGAGGACATTTACATCGCCACCAGTTACTTCATACTGGAGAAAACCCATTTAAATGTGAACTATGTCATAAATGTTTTTCTCGTCTTGAACAATTAAAACGCCACCAATTAGACCATACAATTTAAAGGCAATTTAAATGTGATATTTGTCTTAAATGCTTTTTTCAGTAAGTGTCATTTTAAGAGACATATGCTTATTCATATTGGAATAAAACCATATAAGTCTGAACTATATCATAGAGACTATTTTAAAAGAGAGCTTTTTAAACGAACACAAGTTATTATAAAGGCTGTTATAAATGTTACTTCAAAAAGGAAAGTTTGACCAAACTTCAGTTGGTTCACTGTGGAGTTTAGTACCGGTTTGTCAACCACACTCGCCTCATAAGGCTTCTTTTAATCAAATATGCTTTCATTTCTGCTTAATATGTAATAAGAGTGACATCCCATTGTCCGACTTAAGAAAACACTTGTTATCACACATATAATTAACTTAACCCGTAGGGGCTCATCAGGGAAAATGAAGTTTAGTTTTTGTTTCTGTATCCACAACCTTTTAAGAGATTTAGTGGGTAGCACAGCTTCCGGTCACCTTTTCTTCTCCTAACTTATCTGGGGTAACCATTTCTCAAGAGGTTAACATTTACGTAAAAATATTTAAAACTATTTGTTTTATTAATTCGTGAAATATGAATCGATGTTCTACTAATAATTGTGTTATTACTTCTCAAAGCACCGGTAATAAAGAAAGGCAGCACGTACTATGAGAGCATCTGGTTACTTTTCTTAGTTAATTCTATTGAATTGCGCCATTAAACTTGACTTAATTCCTTGAACTCCTTGAGGAGTAGAGGGCCTCAGCAATCACTTTCCAGAGCACTCTGTTTTGGGAGGCCTTTTTCAGTTCACCTCATTTTTTATTGCAACATTTTTTCTCCTGTTCACAAGACCTTCTCCAGGTGATCTTTGTGTGGCCAACCTTTTTCTGTCCTTGGGGATTCCACTGCAGAGCTATTTTCATAATGTCTTCTGGAGGCTTCCTGAGTGAGTGACCAATCCAACGCAAATCCCTTCTGGATATTTGTAGGTTATGGGGTCTTGTTTTGCCGTGGCCAGAGATCTTCGTTCCTTACTTTATCTTGTCGCCTTATCTTTAGGATATTCATGAGACAACTGTTTTGGGACGTCTGATGTACCATAACATATTAAAGTTCATTAATTGATGGAGATAATGTATGGAATTGCATTAAAATAATCTGTGTAGCAGACATTAGGAAATAGAGGACATTTTGTTGATGATATCAAATGTTTTCATGAGAAAATAAACAAATAAACCTTTATTTCAACTTTACTGTTTAGTTTCTTCATTAAGTGTTGACAATTTAGACACTGTTATTGAAAAGACGTTCAAAGATAAATAAAACATTAAAAAAAGGTAGAGACCTACTGAACTCATGTTTAATTTCATCAAGTTCTTTTCCAGAACAGAACGTCAAAATAAATCAAACATACAAATTACACCAGTTGGAATTCTGGAAAAAAAACAACAACAAAAAACACAGCCAGGAAATCCCCCCCCCCCACAACCTTCCACCCCCTTCCCCCCTACCCAATCTCACAAGACTTGGTTATTATAAATCACTTCTCTCAATCTGTAATTGATGAAGGAAAAGGAACCAAAAAAAAAACCTTTAAAAAAATCTGAACCAAAAGAAATATGAATGTATATAAATATATAAATAACAACAATAAAACAAAATAATATGAAAGTAAAGATAAAATGGAAGTCTTGTTCTCCTATCAACCAGATCAATATAAATCAGACCCACCCACCCCCCCACCGATATAATTTCTGTACGAAACTGACCCACACGGGTTTCCCCTTTCCTTCTTCCGCAAAAGGAAAGAAAGAAAAAAAAAACAACGGTCTAAGACTCTAATCCAGCGCCTGTCCATTTCAAGATTAAATACTGTCTAGTTTTTCCATAGACTTTTCTCATAAAGTAGTCCCCTTACTGAATTGTTTGTTTAGAGGGGCTAGTTACACTTCCGGTACCAATTAATGTACTTGAATTTGCGAATAATAAATTTCTGTTGCCGCTATTC
Organism: Bulinus truncatus; assembly: GCA_021962125.1. Lineage (NCBI taxonomy): Eukaryota > Metazoa > Mollusca > Gastropoda > Planorbidae > Bulinus > Bulinus truncatus. Next base: position 1,192,590 of record JAGDYQ010000068.1, read on the forward strand.
TTTTAATTTTAATCATGAAAAATAATCAAAATATAATATATTTTTCAGTGTGATTATTTATTATTATCTTAAATGTTAAAACTATAACAATGTTTTTCTGATTTTTAATACTATACGATATAATTTTTATAATTAAAGACCGCTGCTAACACTAGTGTATGCTCTCGACATTTTAATCTTAATATTTTAATGGGCTGTCTGTAAACAGTTAAACACGTGTTTAATGCAAACAACTTCAACTCAGTAAAAAAGTACAATTGTATACCAATATGTATAAAGTTGACATTTTGAATATGACTCATTGTAGTCCGACTTCCTTGACCAAAAGGCTATGTTTTTTTGTTAATTTGTCATTTTTCAAACATTTGTATCTGGCTGTACATATATAAATTCCCTTCTCGCACCAAAAAATCACCAGATATTTTCATTTTAAAAAATATTAAATAAGTAACATATTTTATTATAATATCATATGTTTTTCATTTACCTATAAATTATGAGGTTCGTGATTTTTTCTCTGGCTTCTATAGCATCTCGCTGATAGTTTGACTACATTTCCTAGTGTAGAGCTAAGGTCTGTAACTGTATATTGTTTATTTAAGAAAAATAACACATTGACCATCACCTCAGCATAATGAACAGTGGCGCAACCGGTGGGGGGGGGCTTGAGGCCCCCCCAGACCAAATCATCAATACATATTTTACTATATAAAGTTACTAAAAAGACTGTTAAACTGTCTTTTTTCCATATGTGAGCCCCCCCCCCCCAGCACTTTTCGCTGGTTGCACCACTGAATATGAGGTAGTAGTTTCAAACCTTTTACTACCGAGTTTTAATTACTATCTATCGCACAATATATGCTAACCAAAAATATACTGCTTTAACAATCATGGTTAAATAATATAATGTACATGAGCATGGGCGTATCTATCCCTAAACAGGTAACCAGCCCCGTAGCGTGAAAATTCTACAGCAGGGGCCAGACATTTTACAGCAGGGGGCAAGGCAATAACAGGGTTGGGGGCAGGTAATACATTTTACTAAGTAGAGCAAATAAGCAGGGGGCCCGGCCTCCCTGCCCCCCCCCGCACGCTACGGGCCTGCTGGTAACCCTAATCGTCAATTATAAAAACTTTAAATAACAATTTTAGTGTAAAATGTAACTTTTCATGTCATGGACATACTTCTCAGAGAAGTATTTGTAACCCTTCGTGACTTCTCTCTCTGATATCGGGATATTTTGTGACTTTAAAAACTTGTCAACATCACAAAAATTAAATTTTGGTATTAAATTTAAAGTCATTTTATCATATATTAGACAAAAAAAGTAGAAAAAATAATTGAGCTAAGTATTAATTAAGTATAAACAAAGCGACCGGAAGCCCATTATAACCCTTTCACAAAGACAGCTGAAGCGCAGGAATACAAGTGAGAAAGGTCTATAGGGAGGTAACTGTAGCTCATGTCCCAGCAGACAGACCGGGGTGGGTGGTAAACGACGGTACGGGTAACTACAACTAGGGAGAGACAAGCGATCTGAGGAGATCAGTTGGCCCCGGAGATATGGGTGAGCTTTAGGGACCCGTGAAAGGAAATGGAGTGGCCCGGGCGAGAGGGGGCAGGCTTGAGGAGCCGGGAGTCGCTACTTTTTGCCGGAGCCGAAAAAATCTCGCGGCTCCACGGTTCTCAAACGTTTTTTTTTACAGCAGATTTTTTTTTAGCTATAAAATTCCAAATTTGTTTGATTGTTAGTGTCCTATCCCTTGTGATTAAGCTTTAATTACGTTTCATGTTATTGCCTTATTTGGTATTGTTCCACCCAATGATGCAATCACCCCAACGATGCAATCAGTGATGCATTCACCCCAATGATGTAATCAATGATGCAATCGCCCCAGTGATGCAATCACACCAATGATGCAATATGAGGGGGTGATATATCCTATAAATAGGGAGGTTACCACGGTTGTAAAAAAGGGGACGGAGACACACACAAGAGAGAGACTAGAGACCCAGGAAAGGGACAGTGCAGTCGAGAGTTATAACAGTTATAGATTCGTGTACTGGTTTATAGGTTATAGCAGCTACTTGTGATTTATTGCCACATCTCTCATAGAATATTGATCTTAGTATTTATCGTGTGTGATAAAGTATAGAATTATACATGTGTTTTATTGATTCATGTTCTCAAGTGTTTTTATTGGATTATCATATTCTCATCTGTAAAAAGTTCAGTTAATTCTTTTACAATACAAGGAGTTGTGTCGTCTGATTTAATTAGAGCACAAGTGGGATACGACAGTTAGCCTCCTACAATTTGAAATGTCATTTTTACGAACGCCACAACAGTAAAGCGTTTAAATGATAGCGTGCACGCACATCACCACAAGAAATCTTTAATGGGGAATCGTTTTGTGTTCGTTTTAAATCTTGTTTACCCTCCGAATTTTTTTAATGGCATGTTATTTTGTTATATATAAAGTTAAAACAGTTTTATTTCATAGAATAATTGTATCAATCATTTAAAATACATTTTTACGACAAATAGAACGCGTCATTTCGTATTATCATAATAGAGAGCCGGAGCCGTGCCGGAGCAGTCCAATTTGTGGGAGCCGGAGCCGGAGAAAAATTTGGCGGCTCCGCAAGCCTGTGGAGGGGGGGCGGGGGACACGTGGAGCAAATGAGCAGTGAGGTCGACCAACAGAAAGACTCGATGATAGCTGCAGCTAGGCAATGAGGTTTTATTGTTTCAAGTAAAAAGTTGATAACTGCAGCTAGGAAATGAGGTATTGTTTCAAGTTAAAATATGATAGCTGCAGCTAGGCAATGAGGTTTTATTGTTTCAAGTTAAAAGTTGATAACTGCAGCTAGGCAATGAGGTTTTATTGTTTCAAGTTAAAAGATGATAACTGCAGCTAGGCAATGAGTTTTTATTGTTTCAAGTTAAAAGTTATTAACATCAGCTAGGCAATGAGGTTTTATTGTTTCAAGTTAAAAGTTGATAACTGCAGCTATGCAATGAGGTTTTATTGTTTCAAGTTAAAAGATGATAACTGCAGCTAGGCAATGAGTTTTTATTGTTTCAAGTTATAAAAGATGATAACTGCAGCTAGGCAATGAGGTTTTATTGTTTCAAGTTAAAAGTTGATAACTGCAGCTAGGCAATGAGGTTTTATTGTTTCAAGTGAAAAGTTGATAACTGCAGCTAGGCAATGAGGTTTTATTGTTTCAAGTTATAAAAGATGATAACTGCAGCTAGGCAATGAGTTTTTATTGTTTCAAGTTAAAAGATGATAACTGCAGCTAGGCAATGAGGTTTTTTTGTTTCAAGTTAAAAGATGATATTTGCAGCTAGGCAATGAGGTTTTTTTGTTTCAAGTTAAAAGATGATAACTGCAGCTAGGCAATGAGTTTTTATTTTTTCAAGTTAAAAGATGATAACTGCAGCTAGGCAATGAGGTTTTTTTGTTTCAAGTTAAAAGATGATAACTGCAGCTAGGCAATGAGGTTTTATTGTTTCAAGTTAAAAGTTGATAACTGCAGCTAGGCAATGAGGTTTTATTGTTTCAAGTTAAAAGATGATAACTGCAGCTAGGCAATGAAGTTTTATTGTTTCAAGTCAAAAGATGATAACTGCAGCTAGGCAAAGAGGTTTTATTGTTTCAAGTTGAAAGATGATAACTGTGGCTAGGCAATGAGTTTTTATTGTCTCAAGTTAAAAGAAGAAAGGGTTTAATGGAGGGGGGAGAATGAGAGAAGCGGTGGTGGGTGTAGCAAGGTTCGATTTTCGGTTTTGGAGTGGTATTAAGACCATTCCGTTGCTGTCTAATGCTGTTAATTTTTTTATAACTCTTTTTGAATATTAAGTTGTTCAGTAGATTAAATATTAATAGACTTCATTGATGATGACCACTGGTGGAGAAATTATTTGGTGGCTTTTTTTTTGTTCTGAGTACTCTCGGCAAGGTACAATGTTATATCAGAGCGCGGCCTATGTAGTACGGCCTATGTAGTGGGATATGGGAGGCTTCGACGGAGGATGAGAGACAAACTTGTAGGTTATATACAAGGGGTCGGTAACCGCGGCCGATACAAATGTTAATTGCGTCCCTTCATGATAGGAGAGTTGAATTATGTTATGCAGGTTTAAACCAAACTTGCAACACTGTCGACAATAAAGTAGACCCCCCCCCCCCCAGAGTCGTTCAATTAAAAAGTTAATTTAATCTATCTATGCAGAGGCGTATCGAGCTTAATTCACGCCCGGGGCACGATACTGTGAAAATACCATTTTAATACCTTTTTAGCACATCTCCTATTCGAAAACCATTTAATATTATATGTAAAATATACCATTTGACGCCCCTTTGTGAGTAGCGCTCGGGCCATGATGCCGCCCCTCCCACCCCTCGCTACACCTCAGTTTCTATACTAGGGATATGCTGATTGTGTATTACGATAGTTGTATAGGAAAGACAACAAAAAAAAAACCAAATCCTGGCTTTAGATGTTGTAGATTTATTTTGAACTGGCCTTAGACTGTCCATCATTCCCTCCCCCCCCCCAATCACTGCTGTTTACAATATCGCAGAAATTTAATATCAGGAAAGGGTGGAATTTTAAGGCACTGGCCTTGGTGCTGTTACTTCTAGCCGCCACACCAAAAAAATGCTGGCAACAGTTAATTAAGTGTTCGATCATTAGTGACTCCAATCACTTTATGTAAGGGGTGGGCAAACTTTTTATTCGGAGGGCCACATTGAAAACTTGATTGTTATCGACGGGCGCATAAATATTTTGTCTACTTTAATTACAATTTACAACGTATGAAAATATGAATTAAGGATAATAACCATGTATTTGTCATTTTATTTCACATTCACTCTCTATTACACATGCACACTATATTTTAAAATACGAACTAAATCAGTTGCTAATTTGGTAATAAGACTTCACTATTCATAATTACTTCAACAAACTTTTTTTTGACCGGTCATAAATTTATGAAGACGATGGAACTTAATTTACATACAAGCTGACCACAGAGTATAAATATAATTCATGAAAAGTATGTAACTGTTCACAATTTCGGATAATGTTTTTTAACTGTGGAACCAGTTTACTGGTTGTGATTCGCATGATTGGATTTAAAGTGCAGTCAGTCAACATCGATCTGTTATTAGACTTGTTTAATCTCATACATGAAAAAGTTTGCTCACAAATGTATGTGGACCCAGATAGTGACAAAAGCTTGGCAGCAGAGTGTTTTAGGTGTGGAAATGCCGCTGCTTGCAAACATCCATAAAACTCCAGAAGAAAAACTGACCTGAACTTCTCATTCAGGTCATAACTTACTAGTAGGTCAAGCAGCTTTAGCCGTATATCCTCTTGGACTGAATTAGCTTCTGCACTAAATAGCAAACTAAGGATATTGAAGAGTGGTTCCAGGTTCTTGAATTTTCGGAACCTCCTTTCAAATTCCACAACCATGGCATCCAACTGAGCCTTGTACTTGTTAGCCAATTCAGCCGAACGTTTTTTTCTGTTTCAGCAAAGGGAAATAGCAAAACCTGTTTTCACCTGCTTTCCAGACGGACAGAGAGAGTTTCGCCTGAATTAATTTAACATGAACATAAATTTCAAGGCAAACAAGCTATTGACCTGATGTTTGACACTCAGTTCATTCAACTTTTCTATAATGTCAATTACAAGAGTTGGCAACCCAAATATAAATCTCAAGAGTAGTGGGCAGTAGTGGCCCTTTTCGAAGGATTATTATGTAAAATTTTCAGCTAAGAAAAATGCTTGATTGAATAAGTCAAAACTTAAACAGTGCATTTTCTAGGTATTTTATCGTTATGTAAGTGGGTTAAAATTATTGTTAGTGTATTTATTTTAATTTATGTATAATAAGGATTGATCATCGGCCTTACTGGATGAGTTCCACTGTACAAAATTCGTTTTACCAGAGAAAAAATAATGAACGCACTGGCTGCGATGAACGAATCAAAAGCGATCATTGGGTGGGCTTCTATTTGCACTCTTACTATATAAATATATGCATTACATTATCAGCAAAGAGATCTATATATCAAATTTAAGACACTTAAATCGAGATTATGACTGTTTTAATTAAATTTAATGGACGTGCAGTATGTTTTGTTTAAGTTATGCTTGGCTTTATGTATGGTTACTTAGTAACACTCAGTCTAATTAGTTATAAATCTAGCACAAAATATTTATCATTGATAAGCATTGAAAGTGTGACTATATGTGCAACATTTAAAAGCAAGTAAAATGCACTGTATACATTTGATAAAATGTAGTGCTTTATTTTTCATCAGCCATCGGGTGAAAGAATTAACCTGTGAAGAGAGATCTTTCCCTTTCGCATATTTCTGACCCCATAGTAGGTACTTTGATAATATAGCCTATAGTAAAAAAAAACGTCACTAAAAAAATCATAACTTCGCTTTTAATTAAGATGTTGTTATAAATGAGGTGTTTTTGGAATGTTCTCTGCAATGTTATATATATTTAAACTTGTGATCATTTTATTATGAATGATTATGCTAACTCACTGGCCTAACTATATTTAAAAAAACACAGTACCCTAAAATATTTTTTTTTCTATTAACAAGACAATGACTGCGGTTTTATTTAATGAGTGATTTTAGTACAAAAAGAGACTATATAGTAATGTTGTTTATAATAATCTGTCATTACTGCAACAAACATTTTAATAAATGGCCGATCAGATATTTAAAAAAATTTGCTCACATAACATTTCCCAAATAATTTCTGTGATATTAATTAGTAAAGCATTTTTACTTGTTTCTTCAATATAACTTTTTTTTTTCTGTTCCTCAGAAGATTTCTACAGGCATAATGAACTAAACAGTTGTCAGTCGAAAAGAGTGTGATTATGCAGTTCGCTTACCAGTTACATCCTCAACTGAAATTAAACAAAGTTTATTTTTTTAAAAAGCTACAGGTAAATTAACTTAGAAGAAAGCTTGTTCTTTCTAACTCAAAAGAAGTTTAAAAAAAAACATGTTTATCAGATTTCTCAGTAACAATTTGTCAAATTTTTTAATTGTATGATATGTACCCATTACTTATGTTCTATAAAAAATGAGTACTGTACTACTCTACAAATGTAAAAAAAACATGTCTCCTAAAAAAAAAAAAACACATGAATGTAGGATTTAAATAGCAATATATTTAGGCCTACTGCCTTTCAAGGTAATGATTAATATAATTGTAGATGTATAATTATTAATAGAATGAGTATTTTTGCTAACTTAATTCCATATGAAGCAAAAGTGTAACAGGATAACCCCAACTTCCAGTTTAAAACTCCGTTTTTTTTTATTTGTTTATCAACTGTTTACATCATCTTTCTTGAAATTAAATTTAAAATATTTTCGGGAGAAATTAATAATTTTCTTTGTGCTAATTGATGTCATGTTATAAATAATTTAAAAAAAAAAAATTTCTTAGGGCTATTTTAAGTTAATCTCCACTCCAGTTTATTCAGTGTGTACTATTGGCAAGCTTTCTATGCCGTCATATTTTGTATCTTACATCATTAAAAAGTAAAAACAAAACTTCTCTATATTAAAACTATGTTACTATGCCATCTTCGGATAGAAATTCTGGTATCTAATTACTTTGCTGATTCCATGTCTGTTTTCCTGTAATGATATTCTTATGGAAACATGCACACCAGTCAGGAGTATTGCTGCAGAAAATTTTTGCTGTTTGTACAGTTTTATCCAGAGAAATATATTTTCATGGGTAAATAAACCAAAATTGCTGCTTAGAATTCAAAAAGAATAAAAATGTTTAAAGAAGTATTTATAAATTTTTTAAAATACACAAGGGTTGGATTTTTGACAGTGAAAGATTAACTACATAAATTTTAATACAGAATCTATGTCATATATGAATTTTTGCATGGAAAATAAAAGCTTATCCATGTTAACCTATAATAAATAAAAAAAAAAAAAAAAAGTAAAGTTCCCTTAACCCTAACGGGCCATCGGGGCAGATGAAGTGTAGAATTCATCTGTTTCTATAACCTCGGCATATGAAGGGGTTATGTGGTTAGCACAACGCCCAGCCGCCTTTACTCCCCCAACTTAAAGTCAGGTACCCACTTAAAGCTGGGTGGACTTGGGGACTTTCACCAGGACCTGAAAAAATCCCAAAGTTCTCATTGAGATTCAAACCCGGGACCCTCCGGTCGACAGTCGAGCGCTCTACACCGCACGACCACCCGTCCCCTTATAATAAATAACCTTATACATTAATCCCTATAATAAGACTTATCGATGGATCAAAATTTTCAAAGTGATAGTCTTACAGAGTTGTATCAAATTTATACCAAAAAAAAAAATTTGTCCGTATATAATTTGTGTAATGTATTATGATGCTAGATTTGATGATTATTATGTAGCTATAGACAAAAACCATTGTTTTTTTTTTGTTATTATTAGGTCAAGTCAATTGCCCACATCTAAGACTTTGGCAGTGGCGTACCTGGAGGGGGGGGCGGCACTTTTTATTACTTTTTAGGGGGGGGGGGCGGCAAAAATGTATAGATTAAATTGAAATACCTAAATGAGAGGGCGGCAAAATCGTCTTCCGTCCTGGGCGGCCGAAACACACACTACGCTGCTGGACTTTGGGAAACCTTAACCTTTTTTAAATTGGAACGATCTTCTTATGCCAAAAGACTTGTGCTATAATGCATATTTTAGTTTTGTGTCTATGGAGAGAGAGTTATTCCAGCTTACAGAACTTTCCTGACCTGTGGAGACTTAATAAATAAGATCAAATCAAAGTTCTCTAAATAATTCTTATGTATATAATAGAACTGAAAGTAAAAAAGCTTTGTAAAACAATATGGACTGAATGTTAAGCAAAAAGGGTCAATGAGTAGTGTTAATGTATAGGTCAGTGAGGCCATTAAAAATTAAAAATTTCACCTACTGATACCTGCACCACCTAGGGGATTTGTTAAAAAAAACACATTCCCATAATAATGACCCATTGAAGATTTAATGATGAATGCAGTGCTAAATAAATTAATACACCATGTCTCAGTATAATATGATGATAACACTATAATGTTCAATAAAATACTGACAAAAATGACTGTGCTGCAATGTATTTTTATTATGCAAGGGATACGTTCCACAAAAAATGCAGCATAAAATATGTTTGCCAAGAGCCCCATGTAATATGATGGACAAGTTGGATAGCATGATTGGATTTACCCAGGGTTGCCATAACACATGTCATTATTTACAGTTATCTGTACCCACTTTTCCTGTTAATATTTTTATCACCTTGAAGATTTATTTTTCTACTTTGAAAGCAATTTAAATTAATAAATCATATTTATTTATTTTTTTTCAATGTTTTTTATTTTTTTAATTTTATTTGGGGACGGATAGCTGAGTGGTGTAGATACTCGACTGTTGACCTGAGAGTCCTGGGTTCAATCCTCGGTGAGGACCATGGAATTTTTCCAGGTGAAATTTCGTGGAAAGTCGTACCACCAGTCCACCCAGCTTTAAATGGGTACCTGACTTAAGTTGGGGAAGTAAAGGCGGCTGGGCGTTGTGCTAACCACACAATCCCTTCATATGCAGAGGTTATAGAAACAGATGAATTCTACACTTCATTTGCCCGATGGCCCATTAGGGCTAAGGGAACTTTACTTTTTTACAATAAACAAGGGCAGTACAATCAAAACTTCATACAAACAAGAACTCTGAACTTGCATATTTTAAATTTATTATTTAGAGAAATCGCTCATCTAGCTGTATGTTGACTTTTTCAAAGCAAATTATAAGCAAGAATATTTGAACAATTCCTTATAATTTACAAAGACCTCTCTATAAATGCACACAACAATCAAAAGCTACAATAAATATGTATGCATATATATATTAGTAGGGCTTATTTATTTTTTTTAAAAGAAACAAAATTTTTTTTTTTTAAATTTCTGGAAGAGGCAGATTATATATCTTAAATGCAGAAATTATTTAAAATTAACCCTCTTCCCCATTCAAACAAAATAACAGAAACCCCAATTGGCTTTAATTGTGCAGCAGAATTTTATACTGCTGTGAACTGACACAGGTTGCAGAGCAAAGGTCAAATCTTTCAAAGTAAATAGCCATTTGTACACACACACTTGGGGATGGATGGGGGGTTTGGTAAAGCGTTTGACTATCAGTCAACCTGAGGTACCCTGGTTTGATCTCCGGTAAGGGCCAATGGATTTTTCAGGTTATGGTCAAAGTTCCCAGCTATATCTTCAGTGGTGCCTCTATGGCCATTGCACTATCGGCTATGGTGGGGATGAAAGAAGGGCATTTCAAAAACAATCCCATTAGTGGTTTATAGGATCTAAGAGATTTCCTCTCATCCTTACAGGGACTTCACACACACACAAATTACAGTTAATAAATCTTTGAATATAATATTCATCTATCACAGCTGCCTATAACAATAAAAACTTTATATAAACAGGTATTTAAAAAAGTGTATGCACTAAAATTTCATTCAAATAATTTAATTACATGAATTAGTAAAATATTTAAACTTTTCTCTACAATATATTTTTTTTTTTTCTACAGAAAATTTCAACAGACATTCGAATTGAATGAACTGAATTGTTTTCATTAGAACACAGTGAGCTTGAGTAATTATATATACTTCTCGGCAACAACCATATCGTTCTCAGTAACAACCCCGCAGTTTGAATTAGGAAAAGGATATTGGTTTTGTTAAATCATAAACAATGGTGGAATCTTGAGATACTTTTGCACTAACTAGTATTCATCATCTGAGAGAGAACAGTATGACTCAACTTAAATGATATTGATGTCTCAAGAAATTGCATCTCATGATGTGTGCATTAAGATGTGATTTATGTAATGAATGTTTTATTGAAAAACGACATCTGAGGTACCATATTGCAAATCACTCTTGTATCAGAACATTTAAATGTTCAACATGTAATAAAAGTTTTCTGCACAAGTCAAGTCTTATAACTCACTTAGCAATTCATACTGAACCTTTTACATGTGAACTGTGTCATAAAGGTTTTTCTCGTAGAGCACATTTAAAACGCCACCAGTTACTTCATACTGGAGAAAAATCATTTAAATGTGAACTATGTAATAAAGTTTATTCTCGTCGAGGAAATTTACTATGCCACCAGTTACTTCATACTGGAGAAAATCCATTTAAATGTGAACTGTGTAATGAAGGTTTTTCTCGTCGAGGACATTTACAGTGCCACCAGTTACTTCATACTGGAGAAAAACCAGGCGTCAGAACATATAAATGTTCCTTATGTAATAAAAGTTTTGTGTACATGTCAAACCTAATAAATCACCTGTCAATTCATGCTGCAAGAAAGTTTTTTAATTGTGAAGTATGCCCTAAAATATTTTCTGGCCAAGTTACTTTGAAGATACATATGTTTGTTCATACTGGAGAAAAACCATTTAAATGTGAACTATGTAATGAAGTTTTTTCTCAACAAAAAAATTTACATCGCCACCAGTTAGTTCATACTGGAGAAAAACCATTTAAATGTGAACTATGTAATAAAGGTTTTTCTCAACGAGGAAGTTTACTACGCCACCAGTTACTTCATACTGGAGAAAAACCATTTAAATGTGAACTATGTAATAAAGAATTTTCTGACCGAGGAAATTTACTACGCCACAAGTTACTTCATTCTGGAGAAAAACCATTTAAATGTGAACTATGTAATAAAGAATTTTCTCAGCGAGGAAATTTACTACGCCACCAGTTACTTCATACTGGAGAAAAACCATTTAATTGTGAACTATGTAATAAAGGTTTTTCTCGTAGAGCACATTTACAACACCACCAGTTACTTCATACTAGAGAAAAAACATTTAAATGTGAACTATGTCTTAAATGTTTTACTCGTCGTGAACAATTAAAACGCCACCAGTTACACCATACAATTTAAAGGCAATTTAAATGTGATATTTGTCTTAAATGCTTTTTCAATAAGTGTCATTTAAAGAGACATATGTTTATTCATATTGGAATAAAACCATATAAGAGCTTTTTCAACGAACACAAGTTATTTCATACTGGAGAAGGACCATTTAAATGTTCAGTCTGTTATAAATGTTACTTCAAAAAGGAAAATTTGACCAAACACCCGTTGGCGCACTGGAGGAAAACAATTTCAGAGTTTAGTACCGGTTTGTCAACCACACTCATTTTATAAGGCTTCTTTTGATTAAATATGCTTTCATTTCTGATTAATATGTAATAAGAGTGATATCCCGTTGTATGACTTGAGAAAACACTTATCACACATATAATAAACTTAACCCGTAGGGGCTCATCAGGGAAAATGAAGTTTAGTATTTGTTTCTGTATCCACAACCTTTTAAGAGATTTATTGGTAGCACAGCATCCAGCCTCCTTTTCTTCTCCTAACTTATCTGGATAACAATTTCTCAAGAAGTTAACAGTTACATAGAAATATTTAAAACTATTTGTTTTATTAATTTGTGAAATATTAATCAATGTTCTACAAATAATTGTGTTTATTACTTCTCAAAGCACCGGTAATAAAGAAAGGCTATGAGAGCATCTGGTTACTTTTCTTAGTTAATTCCATTGAATTGCGCCATTAAACTTGACATGATTCCTTGAACTCCTTGAAGAGTAGAGGGCCTCAGCGATCACTCTCCAGTGCACTCTGTTTTGGGAGGCTTTTTTCAGTTCACCTCATTTATGGTTGCAACATTTTTTTCTCCTGTTCACAAGACCTTCTCCAGGCAGTCTTTGTGCGGCCATCCTTTTTCGGCCTTAGGGATTCCACTGCAGAGCCATTTTTGTAGTCTTTTGGAGGCTTCCTGAGTGAGTGACCAATCCAACGCAAATTCCTTCTGGATATTTGTAGGTCTATGGAGTCTTGGTTTGCCGGTGACCAGAGATCTTCGTTCCTTACTTTATCTTGTCGCCTTATCTTTAGGATATTCATGAGACAACTGTTTAGGGACGCCTGATGTACCACAGCAAATATTAAAGTTCAGCAGTAATTGATGAAGGTGAAAATGTATGGAATTGCATTAAAATAATCTGTGTAGCAGACATAAGGAAATATAGGACATTTTATTGATGATATCAAATGTTTTCATGAGAAAATAAACAAATAAACATTTATTTCAACTTTACTGTTTAGTTTCTTCATTAGGTGTTGACAATTTAGACACTGTTATTGAAAAGACGTTCAAAGATAAATAAAACATTAAAAAAAGGTAGAGACCTACTGAACTCATGTTTAATTTCATCAAGTTATTTTCCAGAACAGAACGTCAAGATAAATCAAACATACAAATTGAAATTCTGGAAAAAAAACAACAACACAGCCAGCAAATCTCCCCCCCCCCCCACAATCTTCCCCCCTCCCCCCTCCAATCTCACAAAACTTGGTCTTCTCTCAATCTGTAATTGATGAAGGAAAAGAAACAGAAAAATACTACCTTTAAAAAAATGTGAACCAAAAGATATATGAATGTATATAGTATATAAATAACAACAATAACAAAGAATAATACGAAAGTAAAGATAAATTGGAAGTCTTGTTCTCCTAACAACCAGATCAATATAAATCCGAACCTCCCCCCCCCCACCCCCAGATATAATTTCTGTACAAAACTGACCCACACGGGTTTCCCCTTTCCTTCTTCAGCAAAAGGAAAGAGAAAAAAAAATGGTCCAAGACTTTAATCCAGCGCCTGTCCATTTCAAGATTAAATACTGTCTAGTTTTTCCAAAGGGGAGGTAACTATAGCTCATGTCCCAGCAGACAGACCGGGTCGGGTGGGGTGGATGGGGGAGAACTACACGGGGGCCGGGTGGTATACGACGGTACGGGTAACTACAACTAGGGGGAGACTAGCGATCTGAGGAGATCAGTTGGCCCCGGAGATTTGGTTAGCTGTGGACCCGGAGTCGGTATGGCGGGGATGGCCTTTATTTGTTGGGTGAGTTTTAGGGACCCGTGGAAGGAAATGGAGCGGACCGGGGGATTGGGGGGGGGGTAATTGAGCAAGTGAGCAGTGAAGTCGACCAACAACAAAACTTTATGATTACTGCAGTTAGGCAATGAGGTTTTATTGTTTCAAGTTAAAAGAAGAAAGGGTAATACGGAGGGGGGGAGGGGTTGAGTCTGTGGTGGTGGTGGTGTAGAAAGGTTCAATTTTCGGTTGGGGGTTGGTATTAAGACCATCCCGATGGTGTCTAATGCTGTGCAGTTTGTTTTTTGTTTGATTGTTTCAAAACTCTTTTTGAAGATTAGGTTGTTCAGTAGAATGAATATTGATGATCTTCGATGAAGAAATTATTTGGTGGCTTTTTTTTTGTTCCGAGTACTGTCGGCATGGTACAATGTTATACCCCAGATCATGGCCTATGCACACGGGGGGGGGGGGGGGCGGACCGACGGAGGATGAGAGACACAATTGTAGGTTATATACTGGGACTCTGTAACCGTAGCATATACAAATAGTAATCGCGTTCCTTTATAATAGAAGTTAATTACGTTTTGCGGGTGTAAACCAAACTTGCAACACTGTCGACAATAAAGAAGACCCCACCCCTACTTCCAGAAGAGTGGCTGAATTAAAAAGTTAAATATACGCACCTTAATCTCTCTACGCTAGGGATGTGCTGAGTTGGTATCACGATAGTTGTGTTAGAAAGAAAAAAAAAACGAATCCTGGCTTTAGGTGTTGTAGATTTATTTTGAACTGGCCTTAGACTGTCCAACGATTCCCCCCCCCCCCTAATCCCTGCTATTTACTTTTTCTCAGAAATTTAATATCAGGAAAATGTGGAATTTAAGTCACTTGCCTTGGCGTGGTTACCCATAGCCGCCACACCAAAAGATACCGGCAACAGTTAATTAAGGGTTCGATCATTAGTGACTCAAATCACTTTATGTAAGGGATGGGCAAACTTTTTTATTCGGAGGGCCACATTGAAAACTTGATTGTTATCGACGGGCCGCATAAATAACAACAACTAAATAATCTACAACCAACTGTCCCAGTAGTGTAAACTGAAACACGAGACAACAACAACAACTAAACAATCTACAAACAACTGTCCCCAGCAGTTTTTACTGAAACAAAGAGACAAAAAAAAAACGCTGTCCAGGTTGCCGCTTGCAAATCTTGGGGCTTCTAATTATCTTTGGCAAAAAGGCTCACGTGAGTTACCCTATTCTCTTAGTCAAAACTGTTTAACTATGTTAGAATCCAAAGAAAGTGAGGGAATGGGGATTTGCTGCCTAGTTTGTCTATAATAATGGCCCTTGTATTTTGTATACACTAAGCTCTATACAAACTGGAGAGCTCATTGAGGTCAAAAACGGGGAAGAAAAGACCGCCATCTTGGATTTACCTTCCGTTCGTAAAAGATACCACCATGTAGTTATAAAGATAACTTAAGATGATAACTAACTACTGCGTTTTAAATCTAAGTTTAAATGAGACATAACATACAAAACAATAATCATTATTTTTTAGAGGCCATAAAACAAATAATTATAATGAATAAAACATGTTTTAATCGTAGTAATCTTAATAATCTTAATTGTCTTGTTAGAATTACATTAGTCTTACTGGGTAATGCTAGCCGCAATAGCGAGCAGCAATAATTGTCCATGTGCAAAGTTTTTATTATAACTTGTATGCTTTACTTTAATAGAAACCCATAATGAGGATTATTTTCTTTGGGGTGACCTATATAAAATTTGAACTTTATTTGATGTAATAAGTGTCCCTTAAATGTATTTCGGCTACAATAATCTGTTCATGTCCTTTGGGGCCACTTCGAGTACATAGACATGCTATTTTTTTGTATATAGACTGATTGTTAACGCGCTCAAATATATATCATCATCAGGGTTGTTAACAATACTAAAAAAAAAATATTGGCAATACCAATACCAATACAATTTTAAAACCAGTATTGCAATGCCAATACCAATACAATTTTAAAACCAGTATTGCAATACCAATACCAATATTTATTTAATATTGCCAATACCAATACCAATATTTGGGTCATTCGATGAATAAAACGCAAATACGTAATTCATTGCTCTATATCACTTACATCGATAAACGATAACAACATTTTTGGCTAATTTAGATGATGTATTTTTAACCAAATTTTATTCAATAGTTAACACTTGCTTCATCAGTTTCCCTCAAAGCATCCAAATGTCTTTGACAACATAATAAACTACTATTAAATAAGTCGGCATACCTTAACGTCCTTTAGCAACAAGATTTTTAATATGTATGATGTACATATATTGTGAATGAATGAATGAATCAATAGATGGATGGATGAAGCAAATGACTGTCATAGAAAAGCAAATGATATTTAAACAGTTAAACATCACACTATAGTAAAAGCAGTCAGACCGAGTCAGTGGATTGCATTACATCTGGAAAACTAACGATGAATTCCAGTAGAGTTCACAGGGTAACGCCACCTAACTTGCAGTTACCACTTAGCCAGGCAAAGAAAAGTAAGCATTTCAAAATGCGCACTGCTCAGTTGTGAACGAAGGGGGGGAAATATTCGTCATCCTAATGCAGCGGTCGGGGAACTTTTTTAATCATTACCCCAAAATATTGTTTGTAAGTTGATATTACCCCACAGCAAATTAAAAATATATACTGTTTACTCACAAAAGTTTTATCTTTACTCCCAAAAATTTCATTTTTACCCCATTTGGGGTAATTTACCCCGGTTCCCCGACCGCTGTCCTAATGAAAACAGCCTTTCAAGCTCAACAGCAGCGCTTGAAGGAAGTCCTGTATTCAGGTAGCCTATATTTACGGATATGTGGATAGGCATCCAATGATGCAATACTGTCTGAAGTGTCTGCCAAGTAATTATTAATTTCTTGATTCACATCAGTGATTGTGAAACGCGTCTCTTCAGTACTGCAATAAGATGCGAACGCTGCAAATCATCATCCATCCAGTCCAACTTGAATTTGGGATGTACAACGAATGCCAGTCGAGCATCAATGCTGTCAAACATGTTTGCAAATCTTCTATCGATGGCATGCAAAAGACACGAAGCTAATGGAGAACAAACTACGAGCCGATCATTCTTTCCTTGATCAGGAAACACTTTTAACTGAGCCTTCATCACGACAAGTGTTGGTAAAAGGAAACCAAGTCCAATGTCTTTTTTAGTTTCACTCTGCAAAATATATAGTGCACAGCAAACAGGCTTCATAACAGCAACATACTCTTTAACAAATGTTTTCTGTACAGGCATTAGTCTTTTGATATCAAGTTCATCACAAAGTTTGTCAAGAACTTCCATGTCACTTACACAGAGAATTTTGTAAACTCTGGTGACAGCATCATACATTGAATACAACCGGATTTCACCAGGTGTTGCCAAAAGCATACCAAGTGATCTGCCTGACGATACTTTGCAAATAACAATAAACACTCAAGAAAATTATTTAATGCAACCGGAAAAAAGCTTGGAAAGAATAGCAAATTCCATACAAATCAATTTTACTTCGAGTACTCACTGGTCAACTCTCATTGCCACATATATCATATATGATTTCTATTATCATTCATTGCTCAGTCTCATTCAAAAATTGCTTGGCAATGACACTCGAAAGATGTCGACACCAAAGAAAAATTTATTATATTCAGCTTTATTCACAACCAATGTTGTAGAGAACTTATTGAATATTGTTTTAAGTATTGGTTAAAAATCAATACCAATATCAAAAATAAGTATTGGCAATACCAATACCAATATCAAATTTCAAGAAGTATTGCAATATCGTACCAATACTTAAAAAAGTATTGGCAATACTGCCAATACCAATACAATATTGCAATATTAACAACCCTGATCATCATTTTCAACTCCAACTGCGTGCCTAAAAGCCGGTCCGGGTACCGGGCCTTTGTTTACTAGTTGTTTTTTTTTTAATAATGTTGTAGTTGGCAGCTGCCTTTTTTTTGTAAACAATTCAGGTATTCAGGTCATCTCTTAACATGGCTGACAGTATTTTATAAAGAATATAGAGGACCTTTTTTACAAATTTATTAAATGCATTTAAACACAATTTTTTTCTTATTCTTTTAATAAATAACAGTCAATACTATGACTTTTGAATTTTTATAGAGGTAAAGTATCAATATTATTTATCAACATATTAATTGTCGCTAAAATAAGGGAGGGATCATTGGGTGTGCTTCAATTTGCACTCTTGATATATATAAATGTGATAAACATATGTATTACATAATCAGCAAAGTGATCTATATAATTTTACAGATAATTAAATCGTAATTATGACTATTTTAATTAATGGACGTGCAATATGTTGTGTTTAAGTTATGCTTGGCTTTGTTTAATTAAACTTTGTATGGTTACTTAGTTATAAAAATAACACAAACATTTATCATTCATTCATTGATAAGCATTGAAAGTGTGACTATACGGGTGCAACATTTAAAAGCAAGTAAAAATGCACTGTATACATTTGAAAAAAATGTAGTCCTTTATTTTTCATCAGCCATCGGGTGAAAGAATAAACCTGTGGAGTCAGAGACGTTTCACTGGAGTTAACATATTTCTGACCCCATGGTCCATACTAATTTTTTGTAACATATTTCTGACCCCATGGTCCATACTAATTTTTTGTAACATATTTCTGACCCCATGGTCCATACTAATATTTTGTAACATATTTCTGACCCCATGGTCCATACTAATTTTTTGTAACATATTTCTGACCCCATGGTCCATACTAATTTTTTGTAACATATTTCTGACCCCATGGTCCATACTAATTTTTTGTAACATATTTCTGACCCCATGGTCCATACTAATATGTATTTGTATCCCCACCCCCTATTTCCATACTTGGCTTTCAAAAATCTGGTAATCTTATTTTATGGTAGGTTATTTTTTGGTTTTCTAATTCAGATAATTTCATCTGCTCAACTAACAAATTATCCCCAGAAAAAATAATCACTAATCATATTTTTACAAAATCTAAAAAAAAACCACACATTTTAATTGGGGAGGGGGGGGGGCAATGATGAAGCATTTTGGAAATGTAAGTTTTCTCATTATATTCTAATTTTTGTAGACTTTCTTAAATAGGGACGACCCATAAGTGTTGCCTGTCATAACTCGTAGAGAAAATTTTTTTTATGTTTTTTAAGCTACTTACAAAGCCACAAACAAAAATAATTTATATATTTGTTGTATTTTGTATGAATAATTAGGCTAACAATATATTGTTAGATATATAAATTAATGTTATATATATATTTAATTAAACACTTCTCCACTTTTCCCGATCCATTTAACCCTTTCCGCCTCGACTGGGTGGAACACACCTGGAGACCACCTATTATTGTTGATATCTCTTGTCTCCTTTTGAATATTTTAATGATTTTTTTAACCATCTATAACATAGTTGAAATGAGCACATTGAGGGACTCAAATTTATAAAACATTTCATAGTAACTTTTTTGTGTGGGGCTGAATTTTTTTTCTCCTGTCCCTGGCAACTGGGTGCAACACACCCATACACTTTTTTGAATAAGACAAATGGCTACAAAACTAACTTTGAAATATTTTTTGTTAATTAAAAACTGTTTTGTGTCATCCATAAAGAGAGCCTGAAACTTTAAACAATATATAAATAATCTGAAGGCATTGGGATATCAAAAATATTCAGATGTATTCAACCTGACATTCTACGTTTCAAAGTAGTATAGTTACATGTAGTATACACACGAGAACAGCCAGCGTGCTTTGCATTTCATCATGCACAGTTTGATGTGAAAGAACACTTTTCTTTGCTAATATGTCTAGCTAATATATCTACTACACTTGATGCATTAAGATTTGATATATATTTGTTTGTTTCACATTATGCATCTTTTAAGCCATTTGACTGAAGTATGAAGTGACACAAATTGTTCTTTCACTCTCTGCATTAGTTGAGTCTATTGTCTCCATAAGACAGTGAGTTGGTTGAATATTGAGTTTTGAATACTGAGGTACCATTCTAGTTGCCATTGATTACAAGTCAACCATATTGAAAAACCAAGGGCCACCTTTTAGTTTCGCAGTGAACATCTATGTCATTAGGTCTATATCATTAGGTCTATATCATTAGGGCTATATCATTAGGTCCATATTGTCACATCCTTTGGTTTTGTTGTTGAATAAAACAGTCTCTAGTTTATTGCATTCTTTTTCACTTTCCTTTATCAAGATGATTGTGTAATTACTGCCAACAAGTTAGTAAAGAAATGTAGTAATTGAGAAGTGTTGCTTCTGGACTGAACACAAACATTGATTCATAGAGGGGACTAAGCCTTCTTTTTCTGGAAATCTTTAGGTACAAACTTGTTTTTTTTTTACTATTCCCACTACCTAGATTGAAACTTTTCTTGGTCATCAACTCTGCATACTGCAGGTTAGTGAAACAATTGTCTGTCATTTCCATGGAGGTCGCTTGTAAGAGTAAACAGTCTCTGAGACTAATCAAACAATTTATTTTCTGGCCAGGCACTTGCATTGCATTTACCAAGGTATGGGCAGCCTCTCATGTGTTAGTTTGAAGATGATTTTCAAGCCCAGAAAATATTTGTATTTTGTGTCACACATGCTTTTATTATACTCAACAAATATGTAACAACCTCATAAGCCAACCAGCCGCTCATGTTCCGGAATGTTCTCTCTACCATAATATGTCAAGCAACAGCAAGTGTTGTAAATAATAATACAACCAGTCACTCTGCCTAAAGGAAACTAAACTGTACAATTCTTACATCAGCTTAATTAGACCACTAGGTTAAAATAATAAAAAAAAATTTGTCTCTTTCCTCATTGTCTCTTATGTAAATACTCTAATCAGTTGGCTGCCTGACCCTAAACTTGACCCCAAACTCCACTATATCCCCTAGTTTTGCTGTCCTGACACAATGTATGTTTCTTGCCAAGGTTGATGACTAAAATAAATCTATTATTATCAACACAAATATTTTTTTCTCTATATAAAAAGTGTACGGGTGTAATGCACCCAGTTGCCGGGAATAAGATATGAAATATGTCGCGGCGGAAAGGGTTAAGGTCTTTCTCCACTTCTTCCAAACATCTGCTTCTTGGCCTGGCTTTAGGCCTTTTCTTATTAGGTGTTGCCTTATATAGTTTTTGGACCTCTGTTGTTTTCCATTCTGTCTATGTGCCCTACCCACCTTAATCTATTAATTTTAATTTCAGCTGTTATATTTGGTTCTTCGTACAGTTTGTACAGCTCTGAATTGGTTCTACTTCTCCACTTGTTATTGTCCATTACTGGCCCATATATTTTCCTAAATATTTTCCTTTCCCAAGTGTTTAGCATATTTTCTACTTGTTTGCTGATGGTCCATGTTTCCATATCTCCCAACAAACGGCATACAATAAAATGTGACTCTGGTGATCCATAAAGTCAAACCATGAAAAATATTATTTTTTAAAATATTTTTTTATTACAAATGTAATATTTTTATTAAAAAAATGCATGCTAAATACTTTCTAATAAAAAAATATTTATTTATTTTTTTATTTAACTACAATTTCTCGCAAATAAAATAACACTATCAGTTGACCGGCACCGAACGCCATTTCGATTTGTTTACGTTTTGTCAGTCACTTTGACTACATTAAAATGGACTCAGATTCTCATTATTTAGTGGAAAAAGAACTTTAATCTAGTGACAAAAATGAAACTAACACTCGCTAAATCAAAAAAAAAAAATATAAAAACATTCAAAACTGACCAAAAAACATTTTTTTTCAACTTTTTCAAGAAAAAACACAAGGTAGCCTCACGACACAGGCGCGTATAAGGCCAAACCCCTCACTTTTTTGACATTTTGTCAAAAAAGTGAGGGGCAGTGCAAAAAACACACTGTGCATTATGTCTTTTTTAATAAAAAAAAAACTTTTTTCTACATTTTTTGCGTTTTTCTTAAAATTAATTTTTTTTATGTGAATAATTAAAGGAAAATATGCATATTTGAAAAAAAGTCACCAAACATTTTTTTTTTGAAGAAATTGATTGATAACTGAATATTTCATTTCAGAAATATATGTAGATTAATAAAATGTCTGAAAAAATGTTTTTGTTTTTAATACTTGTTTTTTGTCTTATTGCTGTTTATACACTTTAAAAAAAAAAAATTTTGTTTTGTTAAATTCTTTTTTTTTAAATATTATCAAAATTCATTTTCACAAAAAAAAAGCTCCACAGTTTTAAAGCCTATTCAAAGAAGAAAAAAAATGATATATCACACATATATGGGCTATAAAGGAAACAGACAATATAGTCCAAAATGTAAGGACACCTGTTTGGTAATAAAAAAATGCCAAAAACCTGCCGTCGATTAAGAGATATGCTGCTTCTGGTCGGATCATTGCCTTGTATATGATTTTTAAAAAACTTTTCTGGAGATCTGTCTGTTTTTCAGTATTTTATGCAGTGTATGATATATTCTGTTCCCTACTTGTATTCTTTTTTTAATCTCTATCGGCTATGGTGGGGATGAAAGAAGGACATTGCAAAAACAATCCCATTAGTGGTTTATAGGATCTAAGAGATTTCATCTCATCCTTACAGGAACTTCACACACACACGAATTACAGTTAATGAAGCTTTGAATATAATATTCAGCTATCACAGCTGCCTATAACAATAAAAACTTTATATAAACAGGTATTTAAAAAAGTGTATGCACTTAAATTTCATCCAAATAATTTAATGACATGAATAAATAACATATTTAAACTTTTCTCTACAATATTTTTTTTTTCCACAGAAAATTTCAACAGACATTCGAATTAAATGAACTGAATTGTTTTCATTAGAACACAGTGAGCTTGAGTAATTATATATACTTCTCGGTAACAATCATATAGTTCTCTGTAACAACCCCTCTGTTTGAATTAGGAAAAGGATATTTATTGGTTTTGTTTATCATAAACAATGGTGGAATCTTGAGATACTTTTGCACTAACTAGTACTTATCATTTGAAAGAGAACAATATTCCTGAACTTTATTGATGTCTCTAGAAATTGCATCACATGATGTACAGATTAAGATGTGATTTATGTAATCAATCTTTTATCAAAAAACGACATCTGAGATACCATATTGCAGTTCACTCTTGCATCAGAACATTTAAATGTTCAACATGTAATAAAGGTTTTGTGCGCAAGTCAAGGCTTATAAATCACTTATCAATTCATACTGAACCATTTAAATGTGAACTATGTAATAAAGGTTTTTCTTGTCGAGGAAATTTGCTACGCCATCAATTACTTCATACTGGAGAAAAACCATTTAAATGTGAGTTATGTAATAAAAAATTTTCTTGTTGAGGAAGTTTACTACGCCACCAGTTACTTCATACCGGAGAAAAACCATTTAAATGTGAACTATGTAATAAAGGTTTTTCTCGTCGAGGAAATTTACTACGCCACCATTTACTTCATACTGGAGAAAAACCATTTAAATGTGAACTATGTAATGAAGTGTTTTCTCAACAAGGACATTTACATCACCACAAGTTACTTCATACTGGAGAAAAACCATTTAATTGTGAAATATGTAATAAAGATTTTTCTCGTAGAGCACATTTACAACGCCACCAGTTACTTCATACTGGAGAAAAACCATTTAAATGTGAACTATGTCATAAATGTTTTTCTAGTCAAGCACATTTACAATGCCACCAGTTACTTCATACTGGAGAAAAACCATTTAAATGTGAACTATGTAATGAAGTTTTTTCTCAACGAGGACATTTACATCGCCACCAATTACTTCATACTGGAGAAAAACCATTTAAATGTGAACTATGTCATAAATGTTTTTCTCGTCGTGAACAATTAAAACGCCACCATTTACACCATACAATTTAAAGGCCATTTAAATGTGATATTCGTCTTAAATGCTTTTTCAATAAGTGTCATTTAAAGAGAAATATGCTTATTCATATTGGAATAAACCTATATAAGTCTGAACTATATCATAGAGACTATTTTAAGAGAGAGCTTTTTAAATGAACACAAGTTATTTCATACTGGAGAAAGACCATTTAAATGTTCAGTCTGTTATAAATGTTACTTCAAAAAGGAAAGTTTGACCAAACACCAGTTGGTACACTGGAGGAAAACAATTTCAGAGTTTAGTACCGGTTTGTCAACCACACTCATTTTATAAGGCTTCTTTTGATTAAATATGCTTTCATTTCTGCTTAATATGTAATAAGAGTGATATCCCATTGTCCGACTGGAGAAAACACTTGTTATCGCACATATAATTAACTTAACCCGTAGGGGCTCATCTGGGAAAATGAATATTTGTTTCTGTATCCACAACCTTTTAAGAGATTTAGTGGGTAGCACAGCTTCCAGCCACGTTTTCTTCTCCTAACTTATCTGGGGTAACCATTTCTCAAGAGGTTAACATTTACTTAAAAATATTTAAAACTATTTGTTTTATTAATTCGTGAAATATGAATCGATGTTCTACTAATAATTGTGTTATTATTTCTCAAAGCACCGGTAATGAAGAAAGGCAGCACGTACTATGAGAGCATCTGTTTACTTCGCGTAGTTAATTCCATTGAATTGCGTCATCAAACTTGACTTAATTCCTTGAACTCCTTGAGGAGTAGAGAGCCTCAGCAATCACTCTCCATCACACTCTGTTTTGGGAGGCCTTTTTCAGTTCACCTCATTTATGGTTGCAACATTTTTTTCTCCTGTTCACAAGACCTTCTCCAGGCAGTCTTTGTGCGGCCATCCTTTTTCTGTCCTTGGGGATTCCACTGTAGAGCCATTTTCATAATGTCTTCTGGAGGCTTCCTGAGTGAGTGACAAATCCAACGCAAATCCCTTCTGGATTTTTGTAGGTGTATGGGGTCTTGGTTTGCTGGTGGCCAGAGATCTTCGCTCCTTACTTTATCTTGTTGCCTTATCTTTAGGATATTCATGAAACAAGTGTTTAGAGATGTCTGATGTACCATAACATATATTAAAGTTCACTAATCGATGAAGGAGATAATGTATGGAATTGCATTAAAATAAACTGTGTAGCAGACATAAGGAAATATAGGATATTTTGTTGATGATATCAAATGTTTTCATGAGAAAATAAAAATTAAACCTTTATTTCAACTTTACTGTTTAATTTCTTCATTAAGTGTTGACAATTTAGACACTGTTATTGAAAAGACGTTGAAAGATAAATAAAACATAAAAAAAAGTAGAGACCTACTGAACTCATGTTTAATTTCATCAAGTTATTTTCCAGAACAGAACGTCAAGATAAATCAAACATACAAATTACGCCAGTTGAAATTCTGGAAAAAAACAACAACAAAAAACAAAGCCAGCAAATTCCCCCTCCCCCCCAACCTTCCACCCCCCTACCCAATCTCACAAGACTTGGTTATTATAAATCACTTCTCTCAATCTGTAATTGATGAAGGAAAAGAAACAGAAAAATACAAACTTTAAAAAAATCTGAACCAAAAGAAATATGAATGTATATAGATATATAAATAACAACAATAAAACAAAATCTGAACCAAAAGATGTATGAATGTATATAGATTATAAATAACAACAATAAAACAAAATCTGAACCAAAAGATGTATGAATGCATATAGATATATAAATAACAACAATAAAACATATCTGAACCAAAAGATATATGAATGTGTATAGATTTATAAATAACAACAATAAAACAAAATCTGAACCAAAAGAAATATGAATGTATATAGATATATAAATAACAATAATAAAAAAAAATCTGAACCAAAAGATATATGAATGTATATAGATATATAAATAGCAACAAAAAAAGAAATAATACGAAAGTAAAGATAAATTAGAACTCTTGTTCTCCTATCAACCAGATCAATATAAATCAGAACCCCCACCTCCGATATAATTTCTGTACAAAACTGACCCACACGTGTTTCCCCTTTCCTTCTTCCGCAAAAGCAAAGAGAAAAAAAAAAACAACGGTCTAAAACTCTAAGGCTGTTGCTCCGTGCACCCCAAGTTTGTCCTAATTTTAGTTTATAAATAGACAAAGAGCTCTTCTTTGTAAAAGGGTATCTTTATTATTGTAGCTCTTTTAGACTGAAGATCTAGTAATTACGGAAAACTCTTTTGTTTAGGAGATTTATTGTGCATAGCAGCCAAATAACGCTACTGAGCATAGATATATGTCTATATTATATATAATATATCTATGCTATTTAGTCTCGATAGTAGATGACTAAGATATATACTTGTTAACATCGGAAAAGCTTATTTTCTAGTCCAAGATTACTATGAATCATTACAATTTATAGTTAATTAGTCCGCTTTTTTCTAAATTGGTTTATTTATATGAATGTTGAAATTGGAAAACAAACGAAAACTATTGAAAGTTGTGTGTGAAATTTCTTGTCAGTGGTTAAGAGTGAATGCCACAGAGTGGACATGAACAATTGACAATGTCTGAGAAAGGGTAGAAATATGAATGCTGTAATAAACAAAAATTCAATTAATAACGTACTTTTAATTAATGGCTTTTATATGAATAGCATAACAATTTTACTCCCTTCTTTTGTGATATCCACAAAATAGTTCAAAAGTTATAATTGAATAATTACAAAATTATACAACTCTCTCATGAATAATTTTCCCCTGCTTCAATACACACTCTCCTTAATTTTGGCTGTCCATCAACTACACATTTTATGACTTTTTAGAAGCCCTTGTCAACAATATCAAACTTTCAGTGACACCCCCCTCTCCTTAGTAAAATTAAGTCAATCTCTTTACCCCCCCCCCCAAAAAAAAAAGGTATAAGCAAAAATCTCCTAGCTCCCAATTTTAAAATTAAATTCCCTCCCCTAATCATTGAAATCTAATTAGACTAATACAAAAAGAGTAATTGGTAAATTCACATAGTCAGTTGAAATATATTAACCAAGTTTAGTTTTAAATGTGTAATAGCATTTATCTTAAGTTGGTCACAATTGATTATTAATATTACTAATATTAGGCTAATATTATTAGCACTCTTGTCATCAAGTGTCAAACTTTCATGACCCCCCTCCCCTTCCCCCCACGCCAAAGTAAATTAAAATGACGTCTTCCCCACGCCCTTCTAACACAAGCTAACTACTATATTCCAGAAGCTATCTTTTGTTGTTATAGCAATAAACCAATGTAAGAAATAATTGCAAACTATGCCTATGCTATGGGATGGATGGCCGAGTGGTGTAGATACTCGACTGTCAACTTGAGAGTCCTGAGTTCGATCCCCGGTGGTGAGGCCCATGGAATTTTTCAGGTGAAATTTGGTGCAAAGTCATCCCACAAGTCCACCCAGCTTTAAATGGGTACCTGATATGAAGTTGGGGAAGTAAAGGGGGCTGGGCGTTGTGCTAACCGAAGGCCCGTTAAGACTAAGAAGGGAACATATGCCTATGCTATAATTAATCAACAACTTTTTAAAGTATAGATACTTTAGTTTAGATTAATGTAAACATTTTTATTCATTTAAATGTACTAAACTACACATGATCTCTACACACAATTTATAAAAAATTATATTTTTCATTCTGGAAAAATGATACAATGCAGCCTTTAATATATGTAGATTTTTTTTTATTTATGATTGATATGTTATATGTAAATGATAGCAGTAAAAGTAAAATTTTACATCATCCAAAGACAATCATAGTTATTATATTACATATATATATATGAAGAAATTATAAATACACAAAGTAAAGCTACTAAATATATAATATCATGCATACATTAAAATAAGTGTTAAATAAAAGAGATTTTATGCCTATGATTATATCAAAACAGTACAGCTTCTATGGTGGTAGGATAAATAGATGTCTTTATACAGGATTTTTTTAAATTAAATTTTGAGACGAGAAATAAAGGATATGCATATAATGTCTAGATATGAATGCTAATACAAACCGGAAATGACATATCATTGTAGAATAAGTAGACCAAGCTCTGAGCCATTTCTAGCTCTGGTGTTATGTACAAGTTACATTTTTTGCTCCCAATCTGAAAAGTGCAAATACATTAACAACTCCTAGTTTGCTGCACAACCAACAGTACTCTTCCTATGCTACTGGGCCAAGGCCTATATCAATACAATAGTAACAGCTAAAACATGTCAGGTTAAGCAATACGTAATTAATTTTTGTAAAATGTAGATGTATAGTATTTTTAACACATATTCATTAAGCTTTTTAAAAGTAAGTCACTTAGCAACATAGTAAATCCATAATAAGAAAAATAAAGTGTATGTTAATTCATCACTTGATAAAAAGTTTTGAAGTATTTAATTATTACATTTCAATATAACTTTGCAAAATTAATGAAGCAAACCATCTACCCATTGAAACTCACAGACCATGATTTTTTAAAAATAAAAAAAAAAAACATAAAAAAAGTAAAGTTTAATAAAAAAAAAACAATTATGTATTCCAACAGTTAACACAAAACCAATTCTTAGCTTTCATTTTAGAATTGTAACTTGCACAATGATAATGAAAACTCTCACAACATCCATCACAGCTTACTATATTCACACAACTCTCCTCTACATTCATAACATGCATACTGATGGGTCTCTTTTTTCTCATGCACTCTTCTTTTTAACTCCTGCCATGCATCAATTAGAAAAAAACTCTCCAGACAACTAAAATCATTATTCAGTAAACACTGCCCTAACAATTTAATGCTTTTTATATGCTGAACTTCATAAGGGGGAGGATCTTTAGCAGAAACAGAGGCAACAAGAAACATTTCTAGTTGTTTTTTAGGACTCCTGAAGTCAAAGGTCAGAGGGCATTTAACTTGTCTCTTTCCCCTTACAGTAAAATTTTGTTTATTTTTTGGTCTTCCTTTCACTTTTACATTTTTTAAATTTACAGTGTGAAAGGAAAAATCTACTGCAGGGGAAGAACTTGATGACTCTAGTGTTGCAACATTGTTATATACCTCATTGGATAGGGAAGAAGAGATTACAGTATCATCTGACCTAACTATTAAAGGAACAACATGTGTTGATTGCAGTTGAACTGTAGTTTCATTAAAAGTTTCAGGAGCTACTGCGTCTCTTTCTTCAGATAAATCACATTGATGACTAATAGATGCACCACCATTAAGTGTATCTTGATCTGCATCATCTACCCTCTACCAAAGATTAAACAGTGTCTCCAGTTCCTCATATTTCTGCTTAAAATCCTCTGTACCTAACAGAGATAAATATGAAGCAATTTTCTTAGAACATTTGCCACCAAATATTTATTTTCTGTTGAGCAAATCTTTCTGTTAGGTATTATGGTGCTAGTGAGAGCAGGACGCCTAGAGAAAGACTCATTATCAACAGATTTTTTGAATCTGTGACTAGGTGCTAATGTTTCATACAGAGATTTGTCATGGCAATTTCTTAGGAAAAACATGTGTCTGCATGGTAAGCTAAAGTTTCTATAAAATGAACACTCACAGTCATTATAGAATACTTTAAATGCAGAACCTTTATTGCTTTCTAAAATAAATGCATTCTCTATACTTGACTGAATTGAGTAATCATTTTTCTTACTTGTCAAGTACTGTTCAACAACATGTTGTGCAGCAAAAGGGGTCAGATCGCTGTTTATCAAGTCAATAACAGGATCCACCATATGCACATTATAATGTCTACTGTTTGAATTAATGATAGAAGATAGAGACCTAGTACTGAATAGCTGGCCATCATACTTAACAAGACTGATAATAGAATTGTATAGTGGCATTTGATGATGTAGTTGTTTCTTAATTTTTGAATGATATGATTCACAGTGGTTTGTTGTGGTTATATGTAATTGAAAAATGTCCTGGTGTAAATGGCTAGCCCACAGCTCAGGTTTATTCCACCAGTTATTTTCAAAGTAGGCAATAACATCTTGAGGGGCTATTGATTTTATTTGATTTTTTAAAGCATCAAATTTTTTAATGCACTCTGTGTCCTTCATGGTGAAAAATAATTCTGCAATTGTTTCAGCCATCTTGGGCAATAAAGATCTTTTAGACAGCGCTTTCTCAATCGCTGTTTTTACATGAAAGGCACAGAGTAAAACATGAGCATTATCAAAAACAGTATTTAATGAAGCTATTTCTGAAAAATCTTTATCAACAAAGAAACAAGTAGTTTGTTGACTATCATAAGAATTTTTCAAAAGCTGTAGGCATTTACATAGTGTATCCTGGGTTTCACAACTAATGAAAGAATGAAACACAGGATGACCTTTGCCTTCATTATCTACACACATCACTGTTAATAATGGTAAAAGATATTTGTTTGTCTTGTAAGTAATATCCATGATCAAAACCTCTGGATATTTATTTAATAACCAGACCATATTTTTTGTTTGGTAACTTAAATAAACAAAATTATTAGCAACATCTTTCCCATAGTCAGCCCTGCCATCATCAGCATACAGCTGTTTCAGAAAGCTATTTATGCATTCCTGGTCTGTTTTTCCAAGGGTAGACTTTTTAAAACTATATTTTAAATTATAAATATCTTTAGGCAAAACTTGTATCCCTTGACTTTCTTTAACGATTTCTCTAAAATCTTTAACACTGATAGATGTACACTTGGCTAAAGTTGTTACCACTTCATTGACTTCAATACGCCTATTCTCAGGTAGCACTGATACAGCCTAAAGATGAAAACATTGAAAATTTGAAAACTACAGTTTGTTCAAACTGTTATTTAACAATAATAGTCAATTGTGACTCACAGAAATTATAAGTCCCATTTGACTATTCTTTGTGATTTAATCACTTATATTAGCATAATTTTCTTTTCCCTTTTTTCACTCTATCCTGTTCTGTTGACTCTGGTGAGGCTCATAATACTTATATTTATGAAAAATCAGAAAAGCATATGATAAAACCAGAGTGTATATCATTATCTTGTTTCTATTCACACCTGTTTTATTAAGTAATTACATAAAAACAAATTGTTTTCTTCATACACAGGACAAAAATGTTTTTTTTTTACTCACCTCAATAGATGGTATGTGATTGTTATGTTGCAGACAGCTGTCTTTGACAATGATCTTCCAAACCCCAGCAATTTTTTTGCTGGCTAATTTTATGAACGCTTGGCATTCCAACTTGACAGATCTATATATATATAATTTTTAAAAGTCATTGAAACAAATATAACAAATTAAAAAAAAAACTTAGAATCATTGCAAAAAATCGAAGCTAACGTAAATTTAGATATTTTTTTTTTTTAATGTTTGTATTCAACTTGCCTCTGATTTGGTCTTTCGCCTGCAGACCTACTTTTTCTGATCTTACCATGCTTGCATTCTAAATCCATCTTTGAAATCATAATTCTATCTCTTGTTTCCTCATGCACATTTATATTTTTAAACTAGGAAAAAATAAATAACATGCTTAATTAGTACAGCAGAAAAAAAAAGAGAGAATTCATTAAATCGAAAGTCTCTCGTTTTTACTTCCCTTGTTATGATATTGCTGTAAGATTGACATTTAATAAATACCATGGATATCACTATCGAGTTTCTTACCATCAATAAATTGTCATACTGGATAATAATTGTTAGAAGAGATTAACAAAAAAAAAAGGAACTTAATAGTAACTGTATGGCTCTTGCTGGACACATCTTAACACAGATTAAGTATGTTAATAATTACCTAATCTTGAATCAGGGGCGTAGCGAGCTTATCTCGCGCCCGGGCACAATACCTTTTTAGCGCCCCAACTCCCAATTTGAAAACCATATAATGTTATATGTAAAATATACTATTGGCGCCCCTTTGTTAGTAGCGCCCAAGTCATGATGCCTCCCTCACTACGCCACTGTTTTGAATATATACAAATACATTTAGCCTTTTTTTAAATTGCGAAAACAGAAACTTGTAAGTCCCAAGTTGCAAAATTTTGAGAACTACTGACATAAAGCACAATAGAGCTTCAGTTTTCATACTAATTAAAATACATGTAAGAAACGTACCTTTGTACTCCGTACTTTGACAAAAAGCGTATTTGTGGCCTTTTGAAAAATCTCAAAGGCCAGTATAGTGCTTCGTTATAAGAATCAAAAGTGGTTTCTTTAGTGAAAGAAGTATCCATCTGTGCTTCCATTGTTTAACAATTAGTGTTAGCTACTGCAAGGCAATAAAGATAGTAAAGAGTATGTACTGCTCGACCGCACACCATAGATACTGGAATTGACCTCTGGGTGACCATACCTTTTATATGTTTCATGGTGTGTCACAATTGCGTAATTATTTAACGAAAAAAATTCTTCATCGAGATGAAAGAGTTTAGCCGACCGGGGTAAGTAACATCTAGACATTTTTCACGATCCGTAGGCTATCGTTTGTGGCGTTGATGTCACGGTCGGCGGATTTTCCACCTACGTATGTCATCTGGTCTTCCAGATCATGTGGCTGCGCCGTCGGCATGGATCAAAAGTGAGAATGGAAACCGACTAATACTATGTTATATTTGCTAACCCCAATCACACACATACACACCCTAGACCCTCCATCAACAGTAATTATTGTGTCTCGTTACTTTATAATTTAGGCATATGCTTTTTTTTTCTTTTTATTGTCAAAGCAGCTCTTGTTAATTGGTCTTGTTAAAGAAAGACACATTGGTCATCTAATAATATATTTTATTGATGCTACGTGTATTTATAATTCATATAGACATATTATTAAAGCTAATACAAATTTTAACAATCATTATAGTCAACATGATTTACAGTAGTATCGCTGACAACCTACTAACCCACTTAATGTTTATAAGGTCGGCATTGGTTATAATTAGCCTATATGATGCCCTATGTTTAATTTTCATTACAATATTATGCTTAATCAACACTTAAATTCTACTATACAAAAAATAAAATGATTAGTGATAACCTCATGGGAGGGGGGGGTCGACATACTTGAAATTGATGAATAACTTGCGGCTTAAATCCTAGGCCCACTAATCACTGGTGCGAAATTTTTCTTCGTTCATACAAACAAGATGCTCATCTTGCTTTGTTATGGTAAGTATATTTATTTCGATGGTATTGGCGTCAGTAAGGCTGGTGTCAGCCGGTGCGGAAAATTCAGGATGTCACCCCCCCCTGCACTAGACCTGAGAGAATTTACTTTAAAATATTTTAGCAATAAAAACGATAGTATTACTGACTGTATTTCAGAAAGATGTAGGCCTATATTACTTTCATTAAACTGAGTTTGTAAACTACGTCTCAATCACAGGATTCACTTCTGTCTTTGTGATCAATATCTGTGAGAGCACACAAACAACTGCATACAGTCCTATTTGTGAACCCACATACCAGTTGTGTCCATTTTAAAACATTCCTCTGTTGTTCCATTCTAAATTCACTCCTCCCTTCAAACATTTATGTCCGTTCCTATTAATAATAGTATTATCAACCATTTTCACCACCACTCTTGAGTTAACTTAGTTACACTAGTCTTTACAGGGGATGTACAGGGGTCCAGCCATGTGATTATTTTGTGTAGGTTTGAAGGGCTGGTGGTGGTTGATATACTGGATGAACATACATTTAGTCAAATTGTGAAATAAACCCTTTCTGTTAACCACGTGGTCATGCCTATTAGGCACGGGTCGGACTGATGAGGGAATTCATTTGGAAAATCACAGTGTTTCCCAGATATCCATGTGTTTCCCAGATTTCTCTTCTAATTTTGTAGAGTTTCTTAACATTTTTTGCTATTAAAAATCTAGCTAATTAAAAACGGTTTTTGTCGCTAGTTTTGTTTTTAACTCGTTTAAGGAAATCTGTTATGGGTGGCACTTTTTTTCAGCCTAGCTTGGGAACTTTTTGACACATTAATAATGTGACCTTTTCAGAGCCTTCCTAGGCCCCACTAAAACAAGTTAAAACACTAAGTTCTAGAAGCTATCTTTTGTTGGTTGTCAGAAATAAATCCAGTAAGAAATAAATGTAAACCATGCTAGAATCGATCACTAACTTTTTAAAGTAAACCAGTATTTTTTTTTGCCTATTGATTGATGTAAACAAATATGAAGGCATTGTTTTATTCTCTCTCTCTCTCTCTCACACACACACACACGTCGTTCCTGCTCGAGAACCTCTGATCTCGTTCAAACTCAAGGAGCTTGGAACATGCGTCCTTTAGTGAGCTACTTGCATCACCCACAAGGTGCGTCTAGCTATTGACGACCTCATGTGACACTGCCTTGCTGCAATTCATTGAGATAAAAAGGGGCTCTGAACGTGACATTACTCTCCGTGCCAACACCAGGACCGTAGCGTGCGGGGGGCCGGCCCCTCTGCGTTTTGTCTGGCCCCCCTCTGCTTATTTGTTCTACTTAGTAAAATGTATTACCTGCCCCCCCCCTCCTATTGCCTGGCCCCTGCTGTAGAGTTCACGCTACGGGGCTGGCCAACATCAGCCTTCTCTTTTTCAAATCTGACTTTGTCCAATGTTTATATAACTTCTGATTACTTACTGACAGCTTCTTGCTATCACTAGCTATTAGACCTGAGTACGTTTGCATTGCATCGGGGAAGGGGGGGCAGTTTTAACCATCGCCATATTAGTCAAGTTTTGCTTGGCTCGGTTGAGTATTAAGTGTGTTCCATATAGGGGTGGCTAGTTCCTGACAGTTTTTAGCCCAGGATGCATGACGCATGATGCATGCGTCATGACGCATAACAATGTCTACGTCATTTTCGTGTAAAAGCTTTCAGACTTGTAAACTCTTTACACCATTACTAAACACACACACACAATTCCATTCTGGAAAAATTATACAATACAGCCATTAATACAAAGAGATTTTTATGTATGATTCATATGTTAATGAATGATAACAGTAAAAGTATAAGTGAATTTTTAGCATAAAATACCTAAATATGTGTCGATAAATAAATCAAACACGTGCACGTTATGTTGAAACATTTTGTTTAATAGGAGTTGATACTAAAATTATGTTATCTATAGTTATACAAAAGCAATAAAGGTAATAGAAGATATAGAACAGCAAATACATCTACAGAGGTATCTATATTAAAGTCAAATACTTCATGTTCATACAAAAAAAAACGTTGTAATAACCATTCTTACTGATGCACAACAAATTGGAAGGTAATACAACTACATACATTAATAAAAATGAAATTTTAACACAACAATATTTTGTAGCATAAGTAAATTTATTTAGATGTTTATACAAAATGAGATTTTGGCCTATAATTGTACAGAAATAGTACACTTACTATAGTGTTATCAGAAGCTAATAGGCATATATATATATATATATATATATATATATATATATATATATATATATATATATATATATGTATATTGTTAAATCTTTAATCAATGAAAAAAAAATATGATTTGCGTATAATACCTAGAAAAAAGATGCTTATACAAACCTGAATTGATATATTGTCATAGAATAAGGTAGGTCAGGCATAAATCAGTACAATTAGCAGCTAAAACATGTAAACTTTAACAGTATGTAATTGAATTGCATCACTAGGTCTAACTAAATATAGGTGTATATATTATATCCAATACCAGCACATTTATGTAAGATCTCCATCAAATAAACTGTTTGTTGCTTTAGATATGCTGGGTATGTGTGCTCTTGTAAATGCATTAATTAAATAAATAATCCTATTCTACATATTTGAAAGCTTTTTATTCCTGTTAATTTCTCAATGTGATATATTGTTTTGTAATGTGGTATTGCAGTACAGTTGGTAGAGTGCTTGACCTGAGAGTCCCAGGTTTGATACTTGGTGAGAACCAAAGGACTTGTTCCTGGTCCTGATGAAAGTTGGCTGAAAGTTCCTTATGTCCACCCAGCTTTAAATGGGGTACCTGAATTTTTATCCAAACATTAGCAAAGGGAAAATTACTAATTATACCTTTTCAACAAAATATTTCTTCCTGCTAAATTTATGTACTTATCTAGCAATAAGCCTATATGAAGTCTGTAAGAGCCATATATTTTTAAACTGTCAGACCTGCAGTCTTACCCATGTAAGCCATCTATCTACTGAAAAAAGAAAGATTTTTGCATTTATTAACACTCAACAGATAGTGAAGTTTTTCATAAAATATATTTTGTTTTATTACTTAAGTGTGACAGGCAGCCCTGTAGCGTGAAAATTCTACAGCAGGGGCCAGGGAATACATTTTACTAAGTAGAACAAATAAGCAGGGGCCTGGTGACAGGAACCATTCAAATTTTTCTACACACCCTACCCATGACCATATACAAAATATTTTTCAAGAAATTATAGAATATTTAGGGGACAGGTGGTCTACGGTGTAGTCCACCCAGCTTTAAATGGGTACCTGACTTTAAGTTAGGGAAGTAAAGGCAGCTGGTCGTTGTTCTAACCCCACAATCCAGTTACTGAAACAGATGATTACTACATGTTAATCTGCCCCTATGACCCCTTCTGGAAGAACCTTCCATAGTAAGTAACATCTTGGCCCAATTCAACTTGATATTAATACAATTTTGATGAGAAAAGGAACACACATTATTAAAAACATTGGCCTTGCACAAAAAAATTATTACACTAAATCATAAAATGATAGATACAATATTTTAAGTGCCTAAATAACACATCTTTTGTAGATCACTGTTCTAATTGGTTATGGACCACCAGGCAAATGTTTGTCCAATCCTTAAATATCAAATTTATTAATAGCCTGGGACTGGAGTCGAACCAGCATAACCAAATAAGCAATGAAATACATTTAGATTATTATTATTAGAATTTTATCAAAACTTTTTTGTCTAAGTCAAGTTTGGCACAATAGATTATCTCTGTAAGTTGTAAAAAAAAAAATTACAAAGGAAAGAAATATGTACCTGAACTTTCATATTTACCTATGATTTGATCCCACATCCATCTGACCAGATAACTCAGAACATCTAGCAAGATATTCTTTACTGCTTGGCTCCTTTAAAGCAGATGAACTGTTGCACTTTTCCTGACTAAACTTTTGAAATCCGATTGTTATTCGGTTCCGTGGCAAATATGCACTAATCTTAGCTATATTTAAACTTTATTAGACGGAACCCGAAAAAAATAATAACACAGAGTCCGCTTAGTGGAACCCTAGACACTGAGTATTGATGAAATCATACAATATCAAACAATTATAAAAAAATACAATAATAAAGTTTACGTATAGCTAAGCTAATTGCATATTTGCCACGGGTCCGAATAACAATCAGACTTTTTTGGGA
The DNA here is from genome assembly GCA_021962125.1 of Bulinus truncatus. Lineage (NCBI taxonomy): Eukaryota > Metazoa > Mollusca > Gastropoda > Planorbidae > Bulinus > Bulinus truncatus. The sequence goes on from JAGDYQ010000068.1 coordinate 1,230,109, forward strand.
CGAATAAAAATCGGAGTTTATTGGTACCCGGGATTGAATAGTCACTTCGAATTTATAAATAATAAATATAAATACTGAAGTCTTTAAAATATTTTAAATAATGTATCATTTTACTATTTTCTAATTTGATCATTGAAATAACTTTTTATTACTTATGAAAATGGCGACTAGTGAAACCTCGGTCGAAAATAATGATATGATTCTGGATGCACTGAAATGGTTTGTTTTTAGTAAAACCGACAATGCGTATATTTTTCAAGTTTCTGACTATGGGGGTGAACGCGGCAACTTTTGCATAACTTTTTATCAGCGGCATGTTTGCGTGGCGAAATTAAAAAAAAATTTGTCTCGCGTGATACTATCTTAATAGGGAGCCGGAGCCGTGCCGGAGCCGGAAAAAAATTGGCGGCTCGGCAAGCCTGGGGGGGGGGACACGTTGAGCAAATGAGCAGTGAGGTCGACCAACAGAAAGACTCGATGATAGCTGCAGCTAGGCAATGAGGTTTTATTGTTTCAAGTTAAAAGATGATAACTGCAGCTAGGCAATGAGGTTTTATTGTTTCAAGTTAAAAGATGATAACTGCAGCTAGGCAATGAGGTTTTATTGTGTCAAGTTAAAAGTTGATAACTGCAGCTAGGCAATGAGGTTTTATTGTGTCAAGTTAAAAGTTGATAGCTGCAGCTAGGCAATGAGGTTTTATTGTTTCAAGTTAAAAGATGATAACTGCAGCTAGGCAATGAGGTTTTATTGTGTCAAGTTAAAAGTTGATAACTGCAGCTAGGCAATGAGGTTTTATTGTTTCAAGTTAAAAGATGATAACTGCAGCTAGGAAATGAGTTTTTATTGTTTCAAGTTAAAAGAAGAAAGGGTAATAAAGGAGGGGGAGAATGAGAGAAGCGGTGGTGGGTGTAGCAAGGTTCGATTTTCGGTTTGGGAGTGGTATTAAGACCATTCCGTTGCTGTCTAATGCTGTTAATTTTTTTATAACTCTTTTTGAAGATTAAGTTGTTCAGTAGATTAAATATTAATAGACTTCATTGATGATGACCACTGGTGGAGAAATTATTTGGTGGCTTTTTTTTTTGTTCTGAGTACTGTCGGCATGGTACAATGTTATACCAGAGCGTGGCCTATGTAGTACAGTGGGATATGGGAGGCTTCGACGGAGGATGAGAGACAAACTTGTAGGTTATATACAAGGGGTCGGTAACCACGGCCTATACAAATAATAAATCGCGTCCTTTTATCATAGAAGAGTTGAATTATGTTTTGCGGGTGTAAACCAAACTTTCAACACTGTCGACAATAAAGTAGACCCCCCCCCCAGAAGAGTCGTTCAATTAAAAAGTTAAATATACGCCCCTTAATCTCTCTATGTAGCGGCGTATCGAGCTTAATTCACGCCCGGGCACAATACTGTGTCAATACCATTTTAATACCTTTTTAGCACCTCCCCTATTCGAAAACCATTTAATATTATATGTAAAATATACCATTTGACGCCCCTTTGTGAGTAGCGCTCGGGCCATTATGCCCCCTTGCCAACCCCTCGCTACGCCTCTGTCTCTATGTTAGAGATGTGGTCAGTTGGTATCACGATAGTTGTAAAAGAAAAAAAAAACGAATCCTAGCTTTAGGTGTTGTTGATTTATTTTGAACTGGCCTTAGACTGTCCAACTCCCCCCCCCCCGATAGACTGTCCAACGATTGCCCCCCCCATAGACTTCCAACGATTGACTCCCCCCCCATAGACTGTCCAACGATTACCACCCCCCCCCATAGACTTCCAACGATTGACTCCCCCCCCCAATAGACTGTCCAACGATTTCCCCCCCCCCCCATAGACTGTCCAACGATTGACCCCCCCCCCCATTCCCTGCTATTTACACTATCGCAGAAATTTAATATCAGGAAAGTGTGGAATTTAATGCAATGGCCATAACGCTGTTACCTCCAGCCGCCACCCCAAAAGATACCGGCAACAGTTAGTTAAGGGTTTGATCATTAGTGACTCCAATCACTTTGTGTCCTCCGCGGCTCCATCCGTGCAGCTTGGGCTATTCTGATTTTGTAGAGCTGGCGCCGCAAAACTAACAACAACAACAACTAAATAATCTACAAAATCTGTCCCAGTAGTGTTCACTGAAACACGAGACAACAACAACTAAATAATCTACAAAATCTGTCCCAGTAGTGTTCACTGATACACGAGACAACAACAACTAAATAATCTACAAAATCTGTCCCAGTAGTGTTCACTGAAACACGAGACAACAACAACTAAATAATCTACAAAATCTGTCCCAGTAGTGTTCACTGAAACACGAGACAACAATAACTAAATAATCTACAAAATCTGTCCCAGTAGTGTTCACTGAAACACGAGACAACAACAACTAAATAATCTACAAAATCTGTCCCTGTAGTGTTCACTGAAACACGAGACAACAACAACTAAATAATCTACAAAATCTGTCCCAGTAGTGTTCACTGAAACACGAGACAACAACAACTAAATAATCTACAAAATCTGTCCCAGTAGTGTTCACTGAAACACGAGACAAATTATCGCTGTCCAGGTCGCCCGCTTGTAAATAATCTTTGGCAGCAAGCAGCCCCGTAGCGTGAAAATTCTACAGCAGAGGCCAGGCGATAGCAGGGGGCTAGGTAATACATTTAACTAAGTAGAGCAAATAAGCAGAGGGGGGCAGACAAAACGCAGGGGGTCCGGCCATTGCCCCCCCCCCCGCACGCTACGGGCATGTCAGCAAGGCTCACATGAGTTACCCTATCCTCTTAGTCTTAACTGTCTAACTATGCTATAATACAAAGAAAGTGAGGGAAGGGGCAATGCCGTCTAGTTTGTCTATAATAACGGCCCTTGTATATTGTATAGTGTAGCCGCCTAGTTTGTCTATAATAACGGCCCTTGTATATTGTATAGTGTAGCCGCCTAGTTTGTCTATCTATAATAACGGCCTTTGTATATTGTATAGTGTAGCCGCCTAGTTTGTCTATAATAACGGCCTTTGTATATTGTATAGTGTAGCCGCCTATTTTGTCTATAATAACTGCCCTTGTATATTGTATAGTGTAGCCGCCTAGTTTGTCTGTCTATAATAACGGCCCTTGTATATTGTATAGTGTAGCGAAATAAATCCATCAAATTGTAACTTTACAAAAATATTATAATGAACGCAAATGAAAACAAGCAATTAAGCCTGTTCCATTCTGGACACAGGACGTGTTAGCGCATTTTCGTATTATGTATCAGTACGTATGCTATCTTTCAGTAAATAGTTGTAAATTTTGGAAATGTTTATAAATTCAATTGTGTAATGCATATATTTGTAAAAAAAAAATTATAAAGACGTTTCTTTATAATTGAAAACAAAACTATTGTCTCTTAAATCTAACTACAAGTGGTTTGTGGTTACTGAAATAGGACTCATAATTGAAAACATTCTAAATTATAGTCATTTAATCGTCCGAAAACTCCGTCAATTGTTGCATAGCTCTGATACTTTCAATTAAACTCAGAACACAAGCTTACTATTTCATTTGATGAGTTTCTTAATAAATCTTGGTGAAACTACGTGCTGCAGTATTTCGCACCAAATGAACGGGCTATTGAACGTACAAGGTGTATATATAATATATAAGCCCTTTAGGAGCCCTGAAGCCCGGCCCTCAGAGGTCCTATCGCGAAATGAACTTTTGATGTACACATGGCAGGCCAAGACCTACAAAATGATATATACATCATGGGTCTAGGACTTATAGTTGCTGAGATATAGCGCTCCTTTATTAATATAGCTTATATAGTAAAAAACGGTACTAAGGCCCCTTTTACGGCCCTGAGAGGTCAGATCGCGAAATGGAAAAAAAGTCATTTCTTGGCAGGCCAAGACCTACAAAATGATATATACATCATGGGTCTAGGACTTATGGTTGTTGAGATCTAGGGTGATGACAGACGGACGGACAGACAAAACGGGGACAGTAGAGCATTTTTTTTTCGAAAATGCTCTAAAAAATGAGAAGAAAAAAAAAAGAAATTATTATTCTTTTCGCCAATGTTTTCTCCGGAATGTTTCGCTATCGGAGCAGTTCATCGGGCAGATTAATTTTAAAAAATAACAGAAGAAAAAAGTTGGAGTCGGAAAATGGAGAGATTGAAATATTTCTAATAATTACGGCTATTAATTATTAGCCTTTCTACACTTCGTTTGGCTATGCACGGTCCGAATTTAAACATCATTTTCGATTGATTGGTTGAGAGTATAGTGAAACAAATCTTGAACCGTTCTTGTGAATGATGTCCCCTGTAAGGATGAGATGATATCTTTTAGATCCTACAAACCACTAATGGGACGGTTTTTATAGTGATCTTTCATCACCACCATAGCCGAAAGTGCACCACCAGGCCCGTAGCCAGGTCAAAGTTAGCAGGGAGGCACCAATACCCAGCAAGGGAGCACCACAGGAAGGTGGGGGTTCCGAAGTAATTTTTAAAAAACCTAACTTTTAAATATCTATTAACGGTACTACATTATTTTTTGTGGCGACAGGTGGCCGAGTGGTGTAGGTACTCGACTGTCGACCTGAGAGTCCTGTGTTCGATCTTTGGTGAGAACCATGTGAATTTTTCCAGGTGAAATGTGTTTCAAAGTCGTCCCACAAGTCCACCCAGCTTTAAATGGGTACCTGACTTAAGTTGGGGAAATCAAGGCGACTGTGCGTTGTGCAAACCACACAATCCCTTTATATGCCGAGTTAATAGAAACCGATGAATTCTACACTTTATCTTCCCCGATGGCCCGTTAGGGCTAAGGGAACTTTACTTACTTTTACATTACTTTTAATAATATCATCTGTTTTAACTTTTCAAATTCTTGTTTGTTAAGATGTTTAGAAGAAGATGATGAAGGAAAAAAAAAACTATTGAACATGAAAATTGATGGAAAACATTACAATTAAACAAACAACATTCAGTTTTACGTTGATGAAGTTTATTAAATCTAATCCCGTCGTTTCGCATGAAGTTTAGATGTTACAAAACTGTTGAGATAAGTTGAACAATGCAGGAATCAACTGACGGTTGTGATGTGTTTAAGTTGAACAATGCAGGAATCAACTGACGGTTGTGATGTGTTTAAGTTGGTAAAAAAGTGTAAATAATTATTGGTAAATATTTTATGAATGTTGCGAAATGTAAACATTATTATATTTTCATTTTATTGCTTTTTGCTTGCTTTATTTTAAAAGAAATTCTATCAAAAACATTCGTTATTTACATTCTTCAATACAACCTTCATAATAATAGTTTTTAATAAATATTTTAATTTAAACTTTTAATTTTTAAAATGCAAATTTTTGGTTGAAACATATGGTATTCATTTCCGTGTGTGATAGAAAATCAAATCATAGCAAAGTTATGCCAAGTTAATGAGACCTCCATCAACTGCAAGTATCCTCACTCCAAATATCACTTTACAACAAATCGAAAAAATAAAGTTATTCACAAATAAACAAAATAAGTAAAAAAAAAATAAAATCACTGGTAAACTTTTAACTAAGTATAATGTTAAACTAATATACGTAAATGTAATACTGTATTTTATAATATGTTTATCGTTAAACATATCAAAAGAATGACTGCAATACATGATAAAACAAAAGTTAACAACTAAAATACTAAGCTAGATATAAAAAGAAAATGGTCGAACATCGCTAGAGTCACTTAAGACCTAGATACCTAATCTAATTAAAGTACAGACTACTTCATGGTTCAGGTGTCATTGGAAAGAAAATTGACATTCAGTAAGTATAACTGCAAATGACGATTGCTCGACTCCCAAAAGAAAATTGACATTCAGTACTCAGTACAACTGCAACTGACGATTGCTAGCCTCCCAAAAGAAAATTGACATTCAGTACTCAGTACAACTGCAACTGACGATTGTTAGCCTCCCAAAAGAAAATTGACATTCAGTACTCAGTACAACTGCAACTGACGATTGCTAGCCTCCCAAAATAAAATTGACATTCAGTACTCAGTACGACTGCAACTGAAGATTGCTAGCCTCCCAAAAGCGCCGTAGCAACAGACCGTCACCATCAGACTGCAGTTTCTTTGCCAATTTATTCTCAAATGATATGAGAACAAGGTCTGCTTTTCTGGCATGAAACATTGACATTCTCTGCGGTGTCAAGATCCTCTTCAAAGAACTGAATGATGACTCACATGCTGCAATTGAAACAACAATGGTTCGTGTAAGATCAATGATCTTTTTTATGGATGGCATGGCTTCCTTGACCGTTGACGTAGATATTAATTTCGCGTCGACATATTTATTTTTATTTAAAGAAAAAAATTTCTTGCCAACTACAATTCTCTTTCATCTAATTTGATTTTTGCCAGATCGGTAAGCGGCTGCAAGCTTGTCATGTCCATAAAGGTATGCGAATTCACACTGGTAGCCAATACCGCTGTGGCAATATCTGACTGTATAGCACCAAAGCGTTTGTCCAGTTCACCTGTCATGTTATCTAGCAACTGGTAATATGTGTTTATTGCCTCCATGCGCTCAATTTTCTCACAGTCTTCATTTAACGTAATTACGTGTTGTTATCTGCAGTTCCATGTCTAGTGGTTTTAGCATTTGTCCGCTGTTTCGATTAGCATGAAGGTGTTTTGAACACATAATCTGCCAAACGAACATTGATAAAACGAGCTCGTTTTACATGTGAATCAGAATTAGACTGTTGCAGCTCTGTTTCAACATTATTCTCAGAAACCTGCATCAGTATATATAAAATGTATGTGTTATAATACGTTGTGACCAATGGAATATTCGGTTACAGGCCTATTACAGGTAGTAAATGGACGATATATATATACATGTATACCTTATGCACATGTTAATTATTCAAGATTCACTTTTTTATTATTCATTAATAAATTCATATTATTATACTTGAACTTACTTGGTCTTTTGTTGTATTCCAATATTGATCAGATATTTTGGTAGTCTTCATGTCACTTATGAACTGTTTAACTAACTTTTTGCTCGCATATTTTCGAAACTTCCACAACATCTATAATTGACTTGTCCAATGTTCTAGAAGCAGCAAAATGGCCCTCCAGGCGTTGATCAACAAATGTATAGTCTTTCATTTTTTCTCGCTTCAAAACTTATTTTACCTTCTCAATGCTAGTCATCTTGGTCGTTGTAACACTCTGCTGTGCAATATAATCAGAAACATGTACATATATTCCTAATATTAATTAAATTATTCATGAATACAGAAACAGACTATTGATCTACTTACCAGAGATTTTTCTGGGAGCATCAAAATCAAGACGAGATTCTTTAAATTTCTTTACGTTGGTTCAGCTCTAAACATTTTACAAACATTAAGCCTTTAGTCTTTACGTAATTAAAATTTGTAGAAAATTTAGAAAGCGGACATGCGCACACGCAGGAAGTCATTCAGTAAACAAATAAAATGTGTTCATTATTTAAAAGTGAATTGAAAATAAGAGAGGGGAAAGATGAAAGTTTTTTCTCTTTTTTTTTTAGATGTGACAGTTCTGAACGTTTATTTTTTTTAGATGTGAAGGTTCTGAACGTTTATTTTTTTTTAGATGTGGCAGTTCTGAACGTTTATTTTTTTTAGATGTGACAGTTCTGAACGTTTATTTTTTTTTAGATGTGACAGTTCTGAACGTTTATTTTTTTTTTTAGATGTGACAGTTCTGAACGTTTATTTTTTTAGATGTGACAGTTATGAACGTTTATTTTTTTTAGATGTGACAGTTCTGAACGTTTATTTTTTAGATGTGACAGTTCTGGACGTTTATTTTTTTTTAGATGGGACAGTTCTGAACGTTTATTTTTTTTTAGATATGACAGTTCTGAACGTTTATTTTTTTTAGATGTGACAGTTCTGAACGTTTATTTTTTTTTTAGATATGACAGTTCTGAACGTTTATTTTTTTTAGATGTGACAGTTCTGAACGTTTATTTTTTTTCTCATTTTAGTTACTTTTTCTATATTTTTTCCTCTTTTTCTTATTTTTTTTAAGCGGGGGGGGGGGACCACACCTAGCCGGGTGGGGGAACGGGGCTGGGCAGCACGGGGGATAATACTGGGAACTTTAGCCATAATCTGAAAAATCCATTCGGCTTCATCAGAGATCAGGCACGCCGAGAAAGGGGTCAGGGGGTCATTGCCAGGGGGCCCGCATCTGTAAGGGGGCCCGGCAGCCCCGAACATGTCAATTTTTTCACGACTCATTGTTTATTAAGTGTACGTCGATAGCAGCCAATCAGAACGAAACTTTAAAATTCAGTCGACTGCTGAGGTTCATAGACCTATTCGAGTGTGAATTGGTGTATAACTATTTTTAGACAATACTTGAAATCTCAGTATGCTGTCAGGGTATTAAGTGGTACCATTGTTCTCTGCCATCATTGTCTGGGCATTACTCTCTCAACATTATTGATGAGGCATTGCAGAGTTTAAATATTATTGTTATTATCTTGGAGGCGTGTTTGTGGTAGCTGTGGCTCTTCTTTCATTCCACTAATCAAATACCAAATAATGTGCAAAGACAGTGTTCTTTGCTGATTGAAGTTTATTACGATACAATAATATAGAAAATACGATAAAATAAGTTCACTGTACACATTGTAAAAATAATCTGTTAGATCACCACATTTCTAGTGAGAACTCCATTATGTTCTAATGATACATCTGTATTATATCCAAGTACAAATACACAAAAACTTATCTAGAAAATATATCTCCATCATGGAGGTGAACTGTTACTCTCATGATCACTCACAATAATAATTACAATATCCTAACAAGGAAAAAAAGACATCGACACGTCTGTCGTGTACGAGAGTGATCCTTCAACTGACAAAAACTCTCTTCCGGAAATATAAAAATTCGGATCTCAGTTAAATAAAAAGTGATCCTAATGTTTACGAAACAATTATACCTTTACATATGCCATCATAGAAATAGTCATAGAATGAAGATGAAGTAGTACCGATGGAAAAACATCATAAAGTTATGAATAGAATTTTATAATATTTCTATGTAAATCTATTCATAACTAACTATAATTATCTTTGGCAACGTTCTCACCTTGTGGCTGCCATAGTTTGTTTGAATCTGTGTGGCGTGCATTCGGTCGAGTGCTGTGCACATGTGATAACATTCTTCACAGCAGTCCAGACATTGTACAATCTTTTCATCAGCAGTCCGCAGAGATGGGAAATTTAGACTAGTGGCATCGGATACTCTCTTCACAATCCGTCAGAAACGCGCTGGTCAGCTCGTGTCAATAACGTAAAAACTTTCGCAGCGCATTTTCCAGGTATAATGACGGCGCTTACCCAAGTGCAGCGACTGAATTTGACACCAGAGACTCGCTCTGGTGTAGCCTGCATGATTTCATATCCGTCTTCGTTCGAATCAATTCTCATGGCATCGCTGTGGTTGAAAATTTTAAAAGCTATCAGTTTTAGAAATTTGCTGCTGCAGACAAGAGAAGCAACTCTTGATGTCGAAGTTGCTAATATTCGTTACCTCATTGACGATTTAAAACTGTTTCGATTCAAGTGGCATGGGATATTGTCTGAGAGCAAACTTGTCCCTGTGAGCTGCGGTGTTGAACAGTCCCTGTGTTTGGCAGAGACAAAACGCAAACGAAGATGACAATCCAGACAGAACAATTCTCGACAAGAATGATGATCAGCAGGATCGACACGAATACTTCAAGCGTTCCGTTTTCTACGTCGTAATTGACTGCTTGATTGCGAATTTAACAACACGATATGAAGCGGCGAAGAATTCGGACGAATTGTTCGGCGTTCTGTGGAAATATCATGATATGAATACAGAAGACGTCATCACCTGGTGGATAAATATGTTATTGACGTTAGCGCCGATCTGTTGAGTGAGTTGGAGCTTCTGAAAAGAATACACGTTGCAAACCTCGGACAGAAAAGTTTGTCGCCATTTGACTTGCTTAATCGTTTAGTCCGTTAACACAATTTGCAAATCGATATAGTGTTTCCAAATGTAGTCATTATGCTACGTATTCTCTGCACACTTCTGGTTACCGTTGCTCAAGCAGAACTATCTGTCAGCACATTGGCACAAGTTAAAAATGTTCTGAGATCGACAATGTATCAAGAACGCCTAACCAGCCGTGGAATGCTGGCAGTGGAAGGTCGACTTGCAAGAACGATTGACTACAACAATATAATTGAAGTGTTTGCAAGAAGAAAAGCCCGCATAGTTTTATTGTAGCTTTCTCTCTGCATTTCGTAAAAGTCAGTTGTTACGATATAGGTTAATTTTAGCACAATAGTTTAAGGGTTTCAGAAACAAAGGAGTGCTTGGGGGGGGGCGTATCATTGAGACCAGATAGATGAATCAATAACGCGACAGCACGCCCCATCTTCCAGTTAAATGTTTGTGAATTGCGTGTGTTAATGAGGGCTCACGGAGACAATTTACCTGGAGAAGAGTGATCGTGACCGTGACACGTAGGATGAAGTTTGGGGACCGGGCTACAAATTGCAGGTGATAATGCATCTAATTAGGAAATCCGTGTGGTAGAATCTACTCAGATGGAATGCTGAGTTAGAAAGTTTCATAGGTCCCTTGTTTAGATGTCAAATCTCTTTCCCAACCCCATAGACCCGTCACGTAAAGAATTAATTAGGGGGATAAATCACTGATGCCAAAGCCAATCGTATACTGTATATAAGCAGGACGTTTTTGTATGTAAGTTAGACAGAAGGGAGGCTAAGGACTAGATAGCAGAGCGATAGCAGGAGCGGAAGAGTGTGACGTAAACTGAAGTACTGTATGTGAGGAGAGCTGGCGTCAACATATATACATAATAAACTTGTTTATCAGCAAAGAAACCGGTAGTTGTTGACTTATTAGCGGAGACTGAACGTAAGCTGTGAAAATAGAAATATTGTCACCAGAACATCTACATCTACTCTCTCATACTTCTGGACAGCGATCTGTTCGTGGCAAGGACTGACATTAGGACTATCCACCACGTAACACCAGTTCCACAAAATCACATTGTTAAACATGTGTAACTTTATAAGCGATAGTGCATTAACGGGGGGAAAAGTAAAATAAATTTAGTTTAAAACTTTTTGTATATACTCTTTGTATGACTATATCCGGAATGGACTGTATTTTGACAATTAGGGGCCCGCAAGGATGCCCTGCCCTGGGGACGGTGTTGGCAGGGCCGGCCTTAGCACTAGGCATACTGGGCATTTGCCCAGGGCCGCCAAATTCAAAGGGGCCGCCAATTTTGTACAAATTATTGAAAAAAATAAAAAGATCACAAATTATTTACAATGTTTCAAAAATTTAAAAACACGATTTTTATTTTATTTTCGTTCAATAGCTTGCGCAAGCTAACGATTACAATAATATCATTGTTATTAAACCTTTTGGAAGTCCTCTTTTCACAAGCTAATGTTTTTTAATAAGCACAACACTGATAATTTACTTTTAATCTTTTTAAAATTAAAAATTTCAGCTATGAAGGGTACTAAATCGGTTTCCGGAGCACAAAAACGAAAACGAAAAAAAGTCGAAATGGAACTATTGAAATCACAAGAGGGTGCTATTTATAAACACTTGAAGATGAAGGATAAAAATACAGACGTTGTTCTAGAGTCCTCCTCCGAGTTACTTTGTGAAGCGTCCGAAGTCGAAGACAATGAGCAAGAACATATAGCTTTAGCATATCATGACTATTGAAAAAAGATAGCATTGCAGACAAAACAGAAGAAACAACATCGGAAAAACGAAAAGATCAAAATCAAACAGAAATAGACGTAAAAAAGTATCCAAAAAAAATTATGGTCTCAGAGCTTGAGATAACGAATCCAGACAACGCAGTCGACTGGACTGACATTAGTTGTTGGCCGTTATCTCTCAACAATCAGCAGCGTGTTTTTGTTGTTAAGCAGGGTCCAATACGTATTGAAAAATTTAATTTTCCAGAAACAGATGGGAGACGATTTTTAACAGCATACTACAAACGGAAACTCTGCAATCAGATCCACTTGACAGACGTTGGCTAGTTTACTAACGCTTCTAACTCATTTTCCTCTGACTGGAAAAATTTTCTTGCAGCTGTCTGCCTTCATGAAACATCATGTAACTTCATCACCGCGCAGATAAACTGGATCGAAATGGAGAATTGATTGAATTTAAATATAACGATTGATGAAGAAACTATTAGATTAATGAATGCAGAAAAAAATGCATTGGCGTGGTGTACTTGAAAGGCTGTTAGCTATTATCTAATATTTGGCTAAAACTAATCTTGCATTTCGATGAACAAATGAAAATTTGAATTGTGCTAACAATGGAAATTTTTTGGGATTGGTAGAGCTGTTAGCTAAATTTGATCCCGTTTTGCAAGAACATCTTCGCAGAATAAACAATAATGAAATTCATGATCACTATTTAGGTAAAACCATGCAAAATTAATTTCTGCATTTGATCAGCCAGAGAATTTTTAAGAAAATTGTAGCCAGCATTATTGAATCAAAGTATTATTCTGTCATGTTAGATTGTACACCGGATATTAGCCACAAAGAGCAAATGACATTAATTATTCGGTATGTTGAAATAAACAAACAAACTGTGAATATTGTGGAGCGATTTGTAGGTTTTATACCAACGAAAATAGCACTGGAATCGGACTTGTTAATGCATTTTTACAAAAACTTGATGAAATGGGTTTGTTCAATCGCAAACTGCCGTGGTCAAGGATACGATAATGGCGCAAACATGCGGGGTTGTAATAAAGGGGTTCAATCCAGACTTTTGCAAATAAACAAACGAGCATTGTTTGTGCCATGCGGTTGTCACAGTTTGAACTTGCTTCTTGGAGATATGGCTAAATCCTCTGTAGTTGCTAAATATTTTTTGGTATTGATCAGCAAATTTATGTTTTATTTTCTGCATCAGTTCAAAGATGGCAAATCCTAAAAAAACATGTGAAAAATCTTACAGTAAAACCATTGTCCGACACTAGATGGGATTGTAAAGTGAGCAGTGTAAAAGCCATTCGCTATCAAATTGGTGATATATATGACGCATTGGTTGAGGTCTCAGAAAAGCTAATGATCCAAAATGCAGAACAGAAGCTAATTCTCTAGCAAAAGAATTTTAAAAAACTTCACGTTCCTTGTAACATTGTCAGTTTGGTATGAAATGCTAAATAAAATAAATATGCTAAGTAAGACGATGCAGCGTGATAGCATAGAATTGAATTTAAATTTTGAGCTACTACAAAAGTTGCGTGAGTTTCTTATTTCGTTCAAAGAAAATGGCTTCCAGGCATCGGAAATGGCAGCAAAGTCATTAGCAGAAGAGCTGGAAATGAGTGATGACGAATTGGGTTTTTCAGCAATTGTTACTTCTTTGAGACGAAAAAGAGTTAAAAAACAGTTTTTATATGAATCTGCTGAAGATGAATCAGTGCAAGATCCCAGAGAAAACTATCGGATAGGTTTTTTCAACGTGTTCATGGATCAAGCTATAATGTCTTTTAATGAACGATTTGAGCATTTAACACAATTTAATAATAATGTTGGACTCCTCTTTAAAATTTCAGACTTGAAAAATCGTGACGACGCAATGCTAAAAAAACAATGCAAAAACTTACATGAAGTTTTCTCTGATGGTAGCAATTCTGCCTCTGCGCATTTACCAATCACGGAAATCGATAGTGACATCGAGGAACTCAATTTATTTACTGAACTAAAAACGTTAACTTTTGTCATACCTAAAGGTACATCTCCACTTGACTTGTTAAGTATATTAATGCACACCGATTAAATGAGGTCTTTCCAAATGTTACAAATGCTTTACGCATTTTGTTAACAATACCTGTTACTGTTGCATCAGCAGAACGCAGTTTTTCAAAATTAAATGTTTAATTGACGAATTTGCAAGCATAAGGTGTAGAAAAATTGTCCTGTAAATAAACCAAACTATTAAATTTCATAATTCTGAACACAATATTCTTTTGTCTATTAATTAATTATTATTAATAAAAAATTGTTTACTATTGTCACTAGTCCAACTTTGCTGTTCATGATTACTATATAAAATTAATATGTAGAGGGGCCGCCATTTTACTTTTGCCTAGGGCCGCCAAATATCTAAGGCCGGCTCTGGGTGTTGGCTCTCAGTCTCAGCGCCCCTGCCCTCATGTAGACAGTCGAGTGCTTTACCCGACCACCTGTTTATTTTTTGTGTCGTGTTGGCCCAAATGTAAAATGTACTATTATTTGTAAATTCTCACAACTCTTTCTTTAAATAAATTTATAATTCACTGTGTTAATAGGTGGAATCATTTCATGCTGGTAACCTTTTAAATATTAAATTTTGATACGTTTTTTTCCCATAGATTATATATATGTAGGTAAAATTACAAGAGTTGGCAACCCTAATTTAGATCTCAAGAGTACTGGCCCTTGTCGATGGATTATTTATTATGTACAATTATCAACTAAGAAACATGCTTGATTGTATAAGTCAAAAGGTTTAACAATGCATTTTCTAGTTATTTTATCGTAAAGTAAGTGGAGTAAAATTATTGTTATTGCAATTTATTTTGACTAATGTCTAATAAGGATTGATAATCGGCTTTACTGGATGAGTTCCACTGTAAAAAATTCGTTTTACCAGAGATAAAATTATGAATTAAAATTTAAAAGTGATCATTGGGTGGGCTTCAATTTTTACACTCTTAATATTTAAATATATGTATTAAATTATCAGCAAAGTGATCTACAAATCAAATTACAGACAATTAAATCGAGATTATGACTGTTTTAATTAATGAACGTGCATTATGTTGTGTTTAAGTTATGCTCAACTTTGCCTTTATGTATGGTTACTTAGTTATAAGTTATAAATATAGGGTAGCACAAAACATTTATCATTGATAGGCAATAAAAGTGTGACTATATGTGCAACATTATAAGCAAGTAAAATGCACTGTATACATTAAAAAAAAAAAAGTACTTTATTTTTCATCAGCCATCGGGTGAAAGAATGAACCTGTGGAGTCCAGAGACCTTTCGCATATTTCTTACCCCACGGTCCATACTAATTTTTTGCGACTGAATGTCTCCCCACCCCCATATCCATACTTGGCTTTCAAAAAGTCTGGTAATCTTATTTTATGTTAGGTTTTTTTATGGTTGTAAATTCAGATAATTTCATCTGCTCAACTAACAAATGCTCCCCAGAAAAAATAATCACTAATCATATTTTTACCATAAAATCTCAAAAAGACCACAATTTTTAATTGGGGGGTAGGGGCAATGAAACATTTTGAAAATTTAAATTTTCTCATTATTTTCTAATTTTTGTAAACTTTCCTAAACAGGGACGAGTCGTAAGTGTTGCCGGTCATAACTCGTAGAGAAAGATTTGTTGATGTTTTACTAAGCTACTTACAAAGCCACAAACAAAAATAATTTATATATTTGTATGAAAAATTAAGCTAACAATATATTTGATAGATATATGTAAATAAATGTTATATATGTTTAAACTTGTGATAATTTTATTATGAATGATTATGCTAGCTATATTAAAAAAACACTGTACCCTAAAATATTTGTTTCTATAAATAAGACTATGGATGCAGTTTTTTTAATGAGTGATTTTAGCACAAAAAGAAACTATATAGAAATGTTGTTTATAATAATCTGTCATTACTGCATACAAAATTTTTATAAATGGCCGATCAGATGTTAAAAAGAAATATGTTCACATAGCATTTTTCCAAATTATTTCTTGATATTAATTAGTCAAGTATTTCTACTTGTTTCTACAATTTAATTTTTTTTTCTATTCCACAGATTTCTACAGGCATAATGAACTAAAAAGTTGCCAGTCGAACAGAGTGAGATTATACATTTCACATACCAGTTTCATCCTCTACTGAAAGTAAACAAAGTTAATTTTTTTGAAAAGCTACAGGTAAATTAAATTAGAAGAAAACTTTTTCTTTCTAGCTCAAAAGAAGTTTAAAAAAAAAACATGTTTATCAGATTTCTCAGTAACAATAATCAAAGAATTTTTTTATGATATGTACCAGGTACATTGTACCCATTACTTATGTTCTGAAAAAAATTGGTACTGTACTACTCTACAAATATAAAAAACATGTCTCCAAAAATAAAATATCAAATGAATGTAGGATTTAAATAGCAAATATTTTGGCCTATTGCATTCCAAGGATAACTAATGATTAATATAATGGTAGATGTATAATTATTAATAGAATGAGTATTTTTTGCTAACTTAATTCCATATGAAGCAAAAGTGTAACAGGATAACCCCAACTTCCAGTTTAAAACTCCTTTATTTTTATTTGTTATATCAACTGTTTACATCATCTTTCTTGAAATTAAATTTAAAATATTTTCGGGAGATATCAATGATTTTCTTTGTGCTAACGGATGTCATTTTATAAATAATTTACAAAAAAAAAATATTTCTTAGGGCTACTTTAAGTTAATCTCCACTACAGTTTATTCATATTCAGTGTGTACTATTGGCAAGCTGCCTATGCAGTCATATTTTGAATCTTACATCATTAAAAAGTAAAATTTAAACTTCTCTATATTAAAACTATGTTACTATGCCACCTGCGGTTAGAAATTCTGGTATCTAATTACTTTGCTGATTCGATGTCTGTTTCACAGTAATTATATTTTTATGGAAATATGCTCACCTAGTCAGAATTATTACTGCAGAAAATTTTCGCTGTTTGTATAGTTTTTTCCAGAGAACTATATTTTCCGCATGGGTAAACAAACCAAAATTGCTGCTTAGAATTTAAAAAAAATAAAAAGTTTAAAGAAATGTTTATAAATTTTTTAAAATACACAAGGGTTGGATTTTTGACAGTGAAAGATTAACTACATAAATATTAATACAGAATCTATCTGATATATGAATTTTGCATGGAAAATAAAAGCTTATCCATGTTAACCTAGAATAACCTTGTATATTAATACCTATAATAAGACGTATCAAGGGATCAAAATTTTCAAATTGTTAGTCTTACAGAGTTGTATCAAATTTGTACGAAAATAAATTGATTTAAGTATATAATTTGTGAAATGTATTATTATGATGCTAGGTTTGGTGATTATTATGTAGCTAAAGAAAAAAAACATTGTTTTTTTTTGTTGTTATTATTAGGTCGAGTCAATTGCCTACATCTAATACTTTGGGAAACCGTAATCTATTTAAAATTGGAACAATCTTCTTATGCCAAAAGATAGAAATTATAAATAGTCTTCTATTCAACTGACTTGTACTTTAATGCATATTTTAGTTTTGTGTCTGTGGAGAGAGAGTTATTCCGGCTTACTGAACTTTCCTGACCTGTGGAGGCTTAATAAATAAGATCAAATCAAAGTTCTCTAGATAATTCTTATATATATAATAGAACTGAAAGTCAAAAAGCTTTGTAAAACAATATGGACTGAATGTTAAGCAAAAAGGGTCAATGAGTAATGTTAATGTATAGGTCAGTGAGACCATTAAAAGTTAAAAATTTCAGCTACTGATACCTGCACCACCTAGGGGATTTGTTAAAAAAACACATTCACATAATAATGACCCATTGAAGATTTAATGATGAATGCAATGCTAAATAAATGAATACACCATGTCTCAGTATAATATGACAATAACACTATAATGTTCAATAATGTTCTACTTTGAATGCATTTTAAATTAATAAATCCTATTTATTTATTTTTTTAAAATGGATTTTTTAAAATTTTATTTCGTATACAATAAACAAGGGCATTACAATCAAAACTTCATAAAACCAAGAACCCTAAACTGGCATATTTTTTATGCAGTTCAATCAGATCATCATGTTGACGTTTTCAAAGCAAATTTTTAGCAAGAATATTGAACAATCCCTTATATTTTACAAAGACCACTCTATAAATACACACAACTATCAAACGCTATAATAAATATTAGAGCTGCTGTTCGATTAAAAAAATTGATCGAAATTAACGCATGATTAAAAATTTTAATCGCAAATTAACGCATATTTTAATCGACACAATATAATACATTTGGGGGCTGTCCATTAATTAATCAACAAAATAGGGGGGGGGTCAGAAAATTTTTGACAATTGTTGACAAGGGGGAAGGGGGAGGTCAAGAAAAGTTGACATCAACAATGTTACTTTTTTTTTTAATTTAATATAATTACTTAATAAAGGAAATTAAGCAGCGTTTGTAGTCCTGTGTTATACACATTCGCTTAACATTCAGTATTTTAATTAAACTAACTATATTCCTACTAATTTTGCCACATAAACACTTTGGAAGCTACCTTTTTTAGGGGGGGGGGGGATCAAATGTTGACGTAATTTTATAGGGGGGGGGGTCTCTGGAAGTTTGACAAGTTGGTGACAAGGGGGAGGGGGGAGGTAAAAATCACCAAAAATTTGTTGACATAAATAATGGACAGCCCCTTGTTTGTATTCAAACTAGTATGTAGCAATATCATTGCATAATATTGGCATAACAAACAAGTCAGTTTAATTTCCGAAAGAGGTATAATTAATTCAGAAAGATGTATTAAACATTTGCACATATGTCTATTGATATGGTTATTGAGACCGGTTTATTGGCATTTATTAATCACGTCCAAGCACGCCTAGAAGGGGGCAAGGGGGGACATTGCCAGGGGGCCCGCATCTGTCAATTTTTTCACGACTTATGTTTATTAAGGGGCCCGCAATGGTTCCTGCCCTGAGGCCCGTGTCGGCTCTCGGCGCCACTGATCACGTCAAGTGATGCGAATTGTTTTCTTTTTAAATTAACATCAATGCCAAACATGTTTTTCCTCGTTCCATTGTTTCCGAACTAATGACGTATTTCAACCACTGTTTTCCCCCCCCCTTCCCTGTCATATTTTGTAACTCAGTGTCACAATTATTCTGAAATATACAACGAATGTCTACTGTACAGATGTGTGCATAGCCTAGTCTAGACCATGTCTAGGCACTAATTATAGGTGTCATGTATATGGAAATATTAATGCAGTTGATGTAGACGTGACAAGAAAGATGCTGTATTATCCAAATGCGATACAAAATTATGTGCAAAAAAGGATGATAAAAAATTTATATCATCTCATTTTTTTTTCATCTAATTATAACCGGGTTCATTGCACACTTGTTTTTTTTTAACCTTCAACAATACACTTGTGTACCTTCACCAATACACCATAGTATATAATGTAAACTAGTAAATAAAACTTTTCTGTTTTTACATCTATCGGAAAGGGAGCAGGAGGATTACTTGTCTTCATTTTATATTACAAGTGGGGCTTTTGTCGACATACCTGGGGGTTAGGGTGTGAGCGGATTGCGACAGATCGGGGTGGTAGATCTACTTAATAACTCAATGGACCAAAACTTTAAATTGTTGAGAGAAATTCTGTTATTTTTCGTTTTTGGTGAACTTTCATCATTTTGGTAAAATTAACGCATTTAGGTGTTGCGTTAAAAATTTTAATCGCAAAATTATTTTGACGCGTTAATCGCAAATTAAAGCAGTTTAATCAGCAGCCCTAATATATATATATATATTTTAGTAGTGCTTATTTATTTTTTTGAATAGAAGCACAAATTTTCTTTTTTTTTTTTTAAATTCCTGGAAGAGGCAGATTATATATCTTAAATGCAGAATTGATTGAAAATTAACCCTCTTCCCCATTCAAACAAAATAACAGAAACCCCAATTGGCTTTAATTGTGCAGCAGAGTTTTATACTGCTGTGAACTGACACAGGTTGCAGAGCAAAGGTCTAATTTTTCAAAGAAAATAGCCATTTGTGAACACACATGGAGACAGATGGGGGTTTAGTTAAGTGTTTGACTATCAGTCAACCTTAGGGTCCCTGGTTTGATCTCCAGTCAGGGCCAAAGGATTTTTTTAGGTTACAGTTAAAGTTCCATGCTATATCTTCCGTGGTGCCTCTATGGCTATGGCACTATCGGCTATGGTAGGGATGAAAGAAGGACATTGCAAAAACAACCCCATTTGTGGTTTATAGGATCTAAGAGATTTCGTCTCATCCTTACAGGGACTTCACACACACACAAATTACAGTTAATGAAGCTTTGAATATAATATTCAGCTATCACAGCTGTCTATAACAATAACAACTTTATATAAACAGGTATTTAAAAAAGTGTATGCACTTAAATTTTATCCAAATAATTTAATGACATGAATTAGTAACATATTTAAACTTTTCTCTACAATATATTTTTTTTCCACAGAAAATATCAACAGACATTTGAAGTAAATGAACTGAATGTTTTCATTAGAACACAGTGAGCTTGAGTAATTATATATACTTCTCGGTAACAATCATATAGTTCTCGGTAACAACCATTTGTACACACACACTTGGGGATGGATGGGGGTTTGGTAAAGTGTTTGACTATCAGTCAACCTGAGGTACCCTGGTTTGATCTCCAGTCAGGGCCAATGGATTTTTCAGGTTATGGTCAAAGTTCCCAGCTATATCTTCAGTGGTGCCTCTATGGCCATTGCACTATTGGCTATGGTGGGGATGAAAGAAGGGCATTTCAAAAACAACCCCATTTGTGATTTATAGGATCTAAGAGATTTCCTCTCATCCTTACAGGGACTTCACACACAGAAATTACAGTTAATAAACTTTTGAATATAATATTCAGCTATCACAGCTGCCTTTAACAATAAAAACTGTATATAAACAGGTATTTAAAAAAAGTGTATGCACTTAAATTTCATTCAAATAATTAAATGACATGAATTAGTAATATATTTAAACTTTTCTCTACAATATATTTTTTTTTTCCCACAGAAAATTTCAACTGACATTCGAAGTAAATGAACTTAATGGTTTTCAATAGAACACAGTGAGCTTGAGTAATTGTATATACTTCTCTGTAACAGTCATATAGTTTTCTGTAACAACCCCTATGTTTGCATTAGGAAAAGGATATTTATTGGTATTGTTAAATCTTAAACAATGGCGGAATCTTGAGATACTTTTGCACTAACTTGTACTTATCATCTAAGACTTTAATGATAGTGAAGTATCTAGAAATTGCATCTCATGATGTATAGATGTGATTTATGTAATAAATGTTTTATCAAAAAACAATGTTTGAGATACCATATTGCAAATCACTCTTGCATCAGAATATTTAAATGTTCAACATGTAATAAAGGTTTTGTGCAGAAGTCAAGTCTTAAAAGACACCTAGCAATTCATATTGAACTTTTTACATGTGAACTGTGTCATAAATGTTTTTCATGTCAAACAAATTTAAAACGCCACCAGTTACTTCATACTGGAGAAAAACCATTTAAATGTGAACTATGTAATAAAGGTCTTTCTTGTCAAAAAAATTTACAAGTCCACCTGTTACTTCATACTGGTGAAAAACCATTTAAATGTGAACTATGCAATAAGGGTTTTTCTCGTCGAGCAAATTTAAAATGCCACCAGTTACTTCATACTAGAGAAAAACCATTTAAATGTGAACTGTGTCCTTTAGGTTTTTCACAACAAAGACATTTACAGCGCCACCATTTACTTCATACTGGAGAAAAACCATTTAAATGTGGATTATGTAATAAGGGTTTTTCTCATCGAGCAACTTTAAAAAGCCACCAGTTACTTCATACTAGAGAAAAACCATTTAAATGTGAACTATGTCCTATAGGTTTTTCACAACAAAGACATTTACAGCGCCACCATTTACTTCATACTGGAGAAAAACCATTTAAATGTGGATTATGTAAGAAGGGTTTTTCTCGTCGAGCAAATTTAAAATGCCACCAGTCACTTCATACTGGAGAAAAACCATTTAAATGTGAACAGTGTCATAAATGTTTTTCTCGTCGAACACATTTAAAACGCCACCAGTTACTTCATACTGGAGAAAAACCATTTAAACTGGAACTAAGTCACAAAGACTATTTTAAAAGAGAGCTTTTAAACGAACACAATTATTTCATATTAGAGAAAGACCACCAGTTACTTCATACTGGAGAAAAACCATTAAAATGTGACTTTAGTTATACAGATTATTTTAAAAGAGAGATTTTCAACGAACACAATTATTTCATGTTAGAGAAAGACCACTTAAATATTCAGTCTGTTATGAATCTAACTTCAAAAAGGAAAGCTTGACCAAACTTCAGTTGGTTCACTCTGGAGGAAAACAATGTCAGAGTTTTGTACCAGTTTGTCAACCACACAATTATAACGCTTCTTTTAATCAAATATGCTTTCATTCCTGCATAATATGTAATAAAAGTGATATCCCTTTGTCCGACTTGAGGAAACACTTGTTATCGCACATATAATAAACTTACACCTTAGGGGCTTATCAGGCAAATGAAGTTTAGTATTTGCTTCAGTATCCACAACCTATTTAGACATTTAGTGGATAGCTCAACTTATGCCACCTTTTCTTCTCCTTACTTATTTGGGGTAACCCTATCTTGCGAAGTTAACTTTCATGAAATATTAATCTATGATCTACTAACTATTGTGTTTATTACTTCTCAAAGCACCGGTAATGTAAAAAAAGGTATCACCGTACAATGAGAGCATCTGGTTACTTCACTTAGTTAATTCCGTTGAATTGCGTCACCAAAAATAACTTAATTCCTTGAACGCCTTGCAGAGCAGAGGGCCTCAGCAATCATTCTCCAGCGCACTCTGTTTTGGGATGCCTTTTTCAGTTCACATCAATTAGGGATGCAACATTTTATCTCCTGTTCACAAGACCTTTTACAGGCAGTCTTTGTGTGGCCAACCTTTCTCCGGCCTTGGGGATTCCACTGCAGAGCCATTTTCATAAGATCTTCTGGAGGCTTACTGAGTGATTGACGAATCCAACGCCTATTCCTTCTTGATATTTGTAGGTCTATGGGGTCTTGGTTTGCCAGTTGCCAGAGATATTCGTTCCTTACTTTATCTTGTCGCTTTATCTATGGGATATTCATAAGACCACTGTTCAGGGACGTCTGATGTACCATAGCAAATATCAATGTTCAGAAGTATTAGATGCACTGGCGGCGGAGCAGGGGGGGGCGGCGGCCCCCCTAAAACTTTTAAGGGGGGGGCGCCGCCCCCCCCTTGAATTTCCAGTCTGCCCCTCCTAAAATTTTAACTTTTTTAACTTTGTAATTCATTTTAGTTTATATGTATTATTTTCATGTTCATAATTCATTTGATTGATTTCTTAAATTTAATATTTGAAAGAAATTATAATTAATTGACATTTTAAAGTAATCACATTATTGAGAGTTGTTGTGGCATATTTTAAAATTAGTTGCAAGTACCCGGCTTTGCCCGGGTTTAAAATAATGTTTTCTGTTTATTTAAGAAGCGTAATTTGACGTTTAATTAAGATTTAAAATAAGACGCGTAAAAAAGGGTTTATTTGCATGCAAATTGCAATAAAAGGGTACATTTAACTTAAAGCAATGTGATACACAACATTTTTGGCAGTTCCTCTCTCTCTCCCTCCCCCTTTCCCTCCCTCTCTCTCCTCCCTCTCTCTCCCTCTTTCCCTCCCTCTCTCCCTCTCTCTCTCTCTGTATCAAAAGATGACAATTCCTATGGATGAAGGAATGGAATGTAATAATGTAGTAAGTAATGTGATATTTGGTTCCCCGTACCGATCATATTTATAGTAAGTTAGCTATGTGGGAGAGAAGCTCGTAAAACCTGAAATCGGGGTAAAAGTTTGCCAATTTTCATGTCTTTGATATCCAAAATAATTAATTACAAATAAAGTACCCATTGAGATGGAACGAAACCTGTTTAAGAACATTCCCCATGTAATTTTGTGTACGTGTACCCAGTGGCGCAACCAGCAAAAAATGCTGGGGGGGGGCTCACATATTGAAAAAAGACAGTTTGACAGTCTTTTTTGTAACTTTATAACGTAAATTATGTATTGATGATTTGGCCTGGGGGTGGCTCAAGCCCCCCCCCTGTCCCCCCCCCCCCGGTTGCGCCACTGCGTGTATCAAATTTCACGTTATTTGGTTGTCTGGATCTTGAGTTTTAAGGGAACAGACAGACAGATAGCAAATGCGTCTTATAAGTATAGAGAAGTATTACCATCTACCGAATGACGGCAAATCTAATTTTTAAAGAAAATACAATTATTTTATTATCTTTTCATAAATTACTTTTTGTTTATTGAGTTTCCCTTTTCCGGTTTCATATTCATCATCATTCATGATAATTATCAGTAATTTTCTGATCTAATTTCACTATTAAATTTGTAAACAAACTGACATTACTAATCAGTTGACGACAGAAGTGCTCAATGTTCATTTTTATCTTTTTTAATATATTATTTTTTAATAATTTCGATTAAATACTTGCTACAGAATTACTATATTCTATTATAGAATTAAGGGGGTAAAATTTGTCTTTTGGTCATATTTTGTCTTGCCCCTCCTTAAATTTTCAAGGGGGGGCGGCGCCTTAAAATATTTCGTTCCGCCGCCGGTTATTAGATGAAGGTGATAATGTACGGAAGACGCTTAATTTACGTTTTTTTTTTTGAATAGCAGTATATGTTAACTTACGTTTTACAAAAGTAGGTCGGGTTTTCAGATGACCAGACGTCCTGAGTTTCACATTCTTTATTTGGCATCATTCGTCCCCTTTTTGGTCATACAGCATTAAAAGGTACGCTGGTACATTTGTCTTTTGCTTTTCAATTGGGGTAGGGGGGGTGGCTTCCAGGTTAACACCCCGCATCCCCTCCATTGTTCTTCCGTGTTCCTTGTGGTTTACTCCCTGGGAGTTATGACCCCTGTTTTTTTAAACATTACTGAGTTGTTAGTGAAAGTACTGGCATTGAAGAACAAAATAATATAAACTTTGGACTAGTTGTCTCAGGCCCTAACCCCTCAAAAAAAACAACAACATAGAAACGGTTCTGTATACAGTGGAAATAGACGCCACTGGGCAAGTATCATTAGCGGGGCCCAGAGTTTAATTTTGTTTTTTTTAACATCTTTGGTGGTAATAATTTTTTTTTCTTCTTTTGCCACCACAAACGCAGTTACTATAGTGAATGGCATCCAGACAGTGTGGCCAGTCCTTTAATTCTGATATAAGATTTGATGAAGATATGTATATCTAGCTGTAACTGAGAATACAGGCCAATGCTGCATACTTCGACATTTTGCATCAGATCTAAACCACAGAATGTATATCATGCAGAAAGTGCACCTCTGTTTAAAAACTCCTTTACCTATAAGTACAAAAAAGAATGCCGCCATTAGTGTTATTTCTCCTTTTTTTTTAAAACAGTATAGCACACGGATATATACATATAGCACATGGATATATTCATAAAGCACATGGATATATACATATAGCACATGGATTTATAAATATAGCGCATGGATATATAGGCCTGTCATGGTATACTTCTTTTTACTAAGCACACAGGTGTGTGTATATGTTTGGAGCTTAGCCAACTGGTCAACATGAGGTCACGGGGGTCAAGATTCTAGATGTTGAAAGAATATAAATATGTTGTTTATTGTAAATATGATTGTTTAAGAAGGAAATAGTGAGGGATGTATAATGTTCGAGTTAGATGCAAGTAAACTATATAAAGAGGATGGTAGGAAGTCAGTTGATGAATAAGTCAGTTCAGGAGTTCAAGAGAGTACAGAGAGAGATGATCATCAGTTATATAGCGAATCAGTATATCATAGTAGATGTGTTTAATTGATCAGTTGAGTTTATTGTTTATAAGTATTTATTTCGTGGATTGAGGAGATTATCAGTCATTGTGAATTCAAGTTATATTGGATTTATTCTGTTTATATTTTAATGTGATGTTAATAAATTATATGAACCATGGACATGAATTGAGTTTCTCATTGTAAACCAGTTCATACAATAACTTCCTTTACAAGGCCTATATATCTATATATTGTTAAACAATATAATTATTTACAAATATTGCAGCTTTGGAAAAAAAACAATTTAAATTTACGATGCGTATTCTAAATAATTTAAATTGTTTAAGTCTCCCTTTTTATGAAACATTGACCACACAGTTCTGTCAGTACCACGGTAACGTAAACATTGACCACACAGTTCTGTCAGTACCATGGTAACGTAAACATTGACCACACAGTACTGTGAGTACCACGGTAACGTAAACATTGACCACACAGTACTGTCAGTACCACAGTAACGTAAACATTGACCACACAGTACTGTCAGTACCACAGTAACGTAAACATTGACCACGCAGTACTGTCAGTACCACAGTAACATAAACATTGACCACGCAGTACTGTCAGTACCACAGTAACGTAAACATTGACCACACAGTACTGTCAGTAACACAGTAACGTACACAGTGACCACACGGTACTGCCAGTACCACGGTTATGTAAACATTGACCACGCAGTACTGTCAGTATCACGGTAACGTAAATACCACATAGAACTGTCAGTGCCATTATCATTATCGTTGCATGTCAAATGATCAAGTCTATTAAGCTTATAAATTGCATCGCGTTTGTTTTATTCATCACAAAAATAAACTGATATTTTAAGTGCTTATCAAGGTATTGAGTGACAGAAACTGAATGAGAGGAATGTATTCATGCACTGTATAGGTAGGACAGCATATAAAAGTGTTTTTTTTCCCAAAGTATAGTAAAATTGTTTTACTGCTTAAGATGTATCAATTCATTATTGTCTAAGCATCAGCCGAATTTCAGCAAAATATTTCGCAATCAGCCTTAAACCAGCCGCAAATTTCAATTGACTCAATTTACGAAGAAATCCGGATATCAGCCGAAAAATTATGTCTGCCAGCCGAAATTAAAATAATAACAATAAAAAATAATACGAAAGTAAAGATAAATTGGATCTCTTGTTCTCCTATCAACCAGATCAATATAAATCAGAACCCCACCCCCTTTCCACCGATATAATTTATGTACAGAACGGACCCTCATGGGTTTTCCCCTTTTCTTCTTCCACAAAAGGAAAGAGAAAAAAAAACAATGGTCTAAAACTCTAATCCAGCGCCTGTCCATTTCAAGATTAAATACTGTCTAGTTTTTCCAAAGGGGAGGTAACTGTAGCTCATGTCCCAGCAGACAGACCGGGGAAGGGGAACTACATGGGGGCCGAGTGGTATACGACGGTACGGGTAACTACAACTAGGGGAAGACAAGCGATCCGAGGATATCACTTGGCTCCGGAGATTTGGTTAGCTGTGGACCCGGAGTCTTCATATGGGTGGGGGGAAATGGCCTTTATTTGTTGGGGTGTGTGGTGGGGGGAGAAGGGCTAGATTTGGGTTAGCTTTAGCGACCCGTGGAAGGAAAAGGAGGGGGTGGGGGGACAAAGTGTGCAAGTGAGCAGTGAAGTTGACCAACAACAAGATTTTATGAGGTTTCATTGTTTTCAAGATAAAAGAAGAAAGGGTAATATATTGAAGGAGGGAGGGGTTAAGTCGGTGGTGGTAGGTGTAGCGAGGCTCAATTTTCGGTTTGGGGAAGTGGTGGGGGTGGTATTAAGACCATTCTGATTCTGTTCAATGCTGTGAGGTTGTCGTTTTTTTTTAAAAACTCTTTTTGCAGATTAAGTTGTTCAGTAGATTAAATATTAATAATAGACTTCATCGATGATGACCACTGGTGGAGAAATTATTTGGTGGCTTTTTTGTTCTGAGCACTGTCGGCATGGTACAATGTTATACCAGAGCGTGGCCTATGCAGTACGGTCGGATGTAGGAGGGTTCGACGGAGGATGAGAGACGTAATTGTAGGTTATATACAAGGAGTCGGTAACCGCGGTCTATACAAACAATAATTGCGTCCCTTTATAATAAAAGAGTGGGATTATGTTATGCAGGTTTAAACCAAACTTTCAACACTGTCGACAATAAAGTAGACTCCCCTCCCAGAAAAGTCGTTAAATTGAAAAATTAAATGTGTGCCCCTTAATCTCTCTATGCTAGGGATGTGCTGAGTTGGTATTACGATAGTTGTATAAGAAAGAAAAAACGAATCCTGGCTTTAGGTGTTGCTGTTTTATTTTGAACTTAGACTGTTGGACCTGAGACTCTCCAGCAATTGACTCCCCCTATAGACTGTCCAACGATTGACCCCCCCCCCATAGACTGTCCAACAATTGACTCCCCCTATAGACTGTCCAACAATTGACCCCCCCCCCCATAGACTGTCCAACGATTAACCCCCCCCCATAGACTGTCCAACAATTGACCCCCCCCATAGACTGTCCAACAATTGACCCCCCCCCCCATAGACTGTCCAACGATTAACCCCCCCCCCCATAGACTGTCCAACAACTGACTCCCAATATAGACTGTCCAACAATTGACCCCCCCCCATGTGTCAGCAACCTTTTGAGACAAAAGAGCCAAAAGTAAAAATTTGCATTTTTCTCAGTTTTCAAAGAGCCACAAAAATTTTTGTTTAAATATTATTGTATTTGATTAGGCCGCAATTTGACATCAAAAGAGCCGCAGGTTGTCGACCCCTGTCTTAGTCTAAACGAGGGGTCGGCAACCTTTTGAGACAGAAGAGCCAAAAGTTATAATTTACATTTTTCTCAATTTTTAAAGAGCCATAAACATTGTTGTTTCAATATTATGGTATTTGATTAGGATTAGGTATATAGCCTACATTTTGATATTGATTTAAATTAAATGGCTTTAAATACGAAATAATATCTATACATATAAAAATGTAAATAAATGATTTTGATAGATCGTTACATCAATGGGAGCATTGGCCTTGCGTGCATTTTTTAAAGTTTGATTAAATCTGGCTCATTACTTGTTATTTTCAGTTTCAAGTACGTCTCTATATTAATATTTTTTAGTTGGCTTCTTACTTGACATTGTATTATATTCATTCAAGAGAACGCTTGCTTTCACGAATATGTCGACCCAAAGGTCTTCAACACTCCTTATGCTTACTTCTTCACCTCACTGTAGCACTCTGGGAGACTCTTCCATGCGTCAAATATGAGTGCCTCAACTCGCGGTATTTCTGTTAGATCTGTCCACTTTTGCAGCGCAACATGCTTGTTTTTCTGGACCTCCTACTCTTCTAAGTTGCTCTGGAGTTCTGTGTAATCCAACAATTGCATTTGAATCAAACCGGCATCCATTCTAAATGGCTCAATATTGATCTCATTTGTATAGAGAGAATTGAGAGGATTTACCGGTAATATGAACGCCAAATCTCTCAGCGAATCTATTTTTCATTTTGTTTAAAGTCTTATTAAAGTAATTCGTGATAGTAGTTTTTTTTTTTTAAATAGCAAGCCGCTTTCTGTATAAGTTATATTCTTTGTGCTGTATACGATAATATATTAAAACGTAAGATTTGTTGAATTCCTTAACTATCTCGGTAAATTCAATCCAAGTATGGTTACTGGACTTACCAGCCTTCTGCAACACTAACTGCTTCAGATTTTCGAAATGATTTCATTTGCAATTTCGACAAGAAGAAATAATTTATTTTCGAAACAAACCATTTCTTCAAGCAAGGCATAGGTTTTTTGCTTGCAGTTTGACATTTAGCTCATTTAGTTTCTTTGTGATATCCACCATAAAGTTGAACTTAGGCAGCCATTTGTCTTCTTCCCATTCAGGATGGACAATGCCTTTTCCATTTAGATTTTTTAAATTTTACTCAAGCAAGAAGCAAAACGTTTCAATACCTTATCCCTGGAAAACCATCACACTTTGTGGAAGGCATCAATTCGACATCGAAAGAGCCCCAACCTGACATCAAAAGAACCGCATGCGGCTCGCGAGCCGCAGGTTGCCGACACCTGGACTAAACTGTTTAACTATACTATAATACAAAGAAAGTGTGGGAAGGGGGATAGGGGAAGTTGGGGTAATAGCGGCCACATTTTTATTTTCTAGTTTATTATTGTGACTGAAAGCATTATCAATGACATACTGTGTTATACAAATAGCCCTATGGAAGTATTACTATATACCAATAACAGTTGGTTATGACTAGTCTACAACTGATGAAAAAAAAATCTGAAAACACACATATGTAACACAAACAAATATCAGTAGGAAGTTTTACTTTTTCATTTTATTTGTTTCAACTGTCATGTTCTAAAAGTTTATGAATCAGAATACTAAAAAAATCTAGTGGCAGTATACAGTTTGTCAAGGGCCCCTTTCGGGGTCCATGCGGTCGTTGTCTAAGAGCATGATCACCTACCGAGTTCTGGCCAGTATTTGTATTTGTCCCAGCCACGTGGTTCCGATCTCGCG
Organism: Bulinus truncatus; assembly: GCA_021962125.1. Classification (NCBI taxonomy): domain Eukaryota; kingdom Metazoa; phylum Mollusca; class Gastropoda; family Planorbidae; genus Bulinus; species Bulinus truncatus. Next base: position 1,260,594 of record JAGDYQ010000068.1, read on the forward strand.
GCTGATGCGTTCCGAGACTTCGCTGACCAAGGTCACGCCCATCACGCGTGATCAGTTCCAACAAACCGTGGGACGATAAAGGGACAAAGAGTGCCCGTCCCTCCCCCACTTGAATGTAATGAGGGTACCAATCCCCCCTTCTATTTTAACCTTTCCCAGGTGACGGCAGCCACACCGACCACAGTACAACACCTGGGAAGACCAAAGCCTCTGGCTATTTTCTTTATTATCTCTCTCCTGAGTCGATGACGCAACATGAGGAGGGGGGGAATAAGGAAGTGGGGCAAAGAAACAGGGGAGTGCATAGATTTCATTAAAACCAACTCACAGAATGTGACACAGTTATATTATAAAAAAAAAAATTGTTTCAGTCACAAAGTGAAGTTTTTTTGTTTTCTATTTGTACCAGCACAGCGTGTGTGAGCCCACTGCTGGCATACCTCGCATTTAATCCAGGGCTCTGAAGAAACTGACCATAATTCAGCCGGCCGAATTTACCCCTTAAACTCTGGCTTTTATTACCCCGTAACAAGGAGAGTGACCTTTAGCGATTATTTCGAAATAACCGGACAATATTGCCGATGAGCGATAACACAGACCTCACATGTATAAGATTTAATTTTTAATGCTACTTTACTAACTCTAAATCTCGCGCCATATAAAATAAAACTCTTCATTTTATGAAACAATAAAAAAAACTCACTTTGCCCAAATTAGGATTTTGCTTTGTAAACAAGAAAAACTTTAATGAACTCGCGATAAAAAAATTGCTTTTCACTTCCGTATATAAGAAGCACCTCCCACCGATTGCACGCTTCTAAAGATCCTACATACTAGAAGATAAGGGGGTGGACGAATTTACCCCGTGGCCTCTATTACCCCAACTTCCCCTATGCCCTAGTTTGTCTATCTGTAATAACGGCCTTTGTATATTAGATAGTGCAGCGAAATAAATCCATCAAATTTGTAACTTTACAAAATATTATAATGAACGCAAGTAAAAAAAAAATAAGAAAAAAAAGAGGAATTATTATTCTTTTCGCCAATGTTTTCTCCGGAATGTTTAAACAAAACATTCTGGACTTGAGCTGCCAACCTAGGGTCGCTATCGGAGCAGTTCATTGGGCAGATTAATTAAAACATAACAGAAGAAAAAAGTTGGAGTCGGAAAATGAAACGATAGAAATGTTTCGGTTATGCAGGGTCCGAATTTAAACATCATTTTCGATTGATTGGTTGAGCGTATAGTGAAACAAATCTTGAACCGTTATTGTGAGTGATGTCCGCTGTAAGGATGAGATGATATCTTTTTTTATGTGTCATTAAGATCAGTTGGGAAGAGGGTCCCTTGCGCCTTAAAATATATAGGTCACCTACCTAGAATGCAAGACCAATGAGTATGTCAGGGAAAGAATTTCTTTAATCCCTGTCCTCAGAAAACGATTATGGCAACAATCAAGTGACGCAAGATGGCAAGGTCCGGACATGCATCAAGGCATGATAGTCTGCCAATTATCATTCTCTAAACTCTAAAGGACTGTTGAAGTAGGTCGTCGCCGAGGGCACCAGCGGTAATGTCGGGTTTTACAATATAAAAGAACGTCTAGGGCTACCAATGAATGAACTAAAGACAGCCGCGCAGGATAGACAGCTATATAGAAATATGTCTGTTGAGGTGTCCACTCTTTCCTCCAACGACCACATCGGTGAGGGTATGGTGATGATGTCAATAAAACAAGGTATTTTAACCATTTGAGAAAATGAAAATAAAAAGTAAGTGTTAAGGATTCTACGAGTAATTACGCGAATAATTAATTATAAAAATATTTTCACGATGAAATATGTCAATTCGACCCATCCGTATACCTCCAAAATAAATAATATTTTAGCCTGATAAAAAAATGGCATTTTATTTGCCTTATTCCTTACAGCTCATTTATTTGTAAATGTTCACATCTCTTTCTTTTAATACATTTATAATTCACTGTGTTAATAAGTGGAATCATTTTATGCTGGCAACCTTTTAAATACTAAATTTTAATACATGTTTTTTTTTTCCATAGATATATATGTAGGTAAAATTACAAGAGTAGGCAACCCAAATATAAATCTCAAGAGTACTGGCCCTTTTCGAAGGATTATTATGTATAATATTCAACGAAGAAACATGCTTGATTGAATACGTCAAAAGCTTAATCAGTGCATTTTGCTAGGTATTTTATCGTTATGTAAGTGGATTAAAATTATTGTAATTTATTTTGATTTATATCTAATAAGGATTGATCATCGACCTTACTAGATGAGTTCCACAGTAAAAAATTTGTTTGACCAGAGTCGCCAGAGAAAAAATTAGGCTGCCACTATTCGAACCCGGGTCCCAATAAAGTCCGATTGTTATTCGGACCCGTGGCTATTATGCACTTAGCTATATTATATTTAGCATATAAACTTTATTATTGTTTTTATTTTATAATAATTGTTGGTATTGTATTATTTAATTGTTAAGTTAAAAACACAAAACACTCTTTGAAAATTAGTAACCAAATTGATAACATGATAAGATTGCGTGAGATTTCCATTTTACGACATTGTTTTGTCACGAAAATTTTTGACCAGGTTTCTTGAAAACATTTTAGGAATTCATTATGTGCATATTTTTTTTTATTTTGATTTATTTCCTGTAGTACAATAATGAAAAAAATATTTATTATTTTCATTAAAAACTTAGCTTGTGAAAAATGAGTTTCCATAGCCATAGTATATATGACCAACATCGTAATAGTATTATATACTTGTTGTTGTCATTTATTGATGTATTAAAAAGAAACTTCCATAACCATTCTTACAATTAAATTAATAAAATAAATAAATCAAATAATACACATGAGATATAAACAATACAGATTGTTAAAACATTTTGTCTTTATGTAACAAAAAAAATTTGTTAGATTATGTTGAGATAAAGAGGCTTTTTTTTCAAATTTGGCTTGAATTAATTTTGTTCGCTGGCCCCCATGACTAAAATTATTCTAATTAATAATAGTATAGTGATTTCATTTATTTCTCTTTAAGTACAATAGAATATTTTTTAGTCTCAATGTCAATAATGAATGTATTTAAAATGTTAAAGTTGTCTTTATTATTAAATGGTATCTGTAGAGATTTTACCAATGTATTTATCTGGATTTAAAAAAAAAAAAGAATGATCTGTAATTTTTTAATACAAAACAGAGCTTATAAAGGATTGTTAAGTTTTACGTATCAATGCAAATCTCATTTTATGCTCTTTATAATGGTGTATGTTTATGAAGGTTACATAAATCTTACACTTTTGTCACATCTGTACTATTAAACATAAAGTTTATGTGCGAGTTGTCACAAGAACTCCGAAACTGCCAACAGTAGGGATTTGAAATTCACAGGGGCCATAGTGTGGGTGACAAAAAGTATAATTATTTATTTTCTAGTTCATGAACTCTTTGGGTATAATGATACTTCCCCTTTATTTAGGGTACTATTTTACAGAGCGAAGCTGTAAAATTTGATAGCGCCTTAAAAAATGTTAAATCACACATTTTTTTCCAATTCAGCAAGTTAACAGTTATGATGAAAATAAATTCAAAAACTTTGTTCATTAGTTGCAGTAAAAACTTTATTCAATTAAAATAAATATTCTAAGTACATAATTTCAGGATATATAATGACCCTTTGCTATGTCAGATGACCTTTTAGTAAATAAGACATTGTTTTCTTTGCAAAAGATGTCGATTGGCGCGTACGTATCAAACACGTTGGGTCATCGGGATCAAGATACTAATGAAGAAGTGCATGGTTTTTCGATTACTAAGACTGGAGGTTTTTTTTTAGGTTTTTCGATTACTAAGAATCTATAAATAGATTTTCGGGTCCGAATAGCGATCGAACTTTATTGGGACCTGGGTCCGAATGATCAAAAGTGATCATTGGGTGTAGGCCTACTTCAATTTGCACTCTTTATATATAAATATATGTAGTACATAATCAGCAAAGTGATCTATATATAAAATTGCAGACAATTAAATCGAGATAAGAACTGATTTAATTAATGGACGTGCAATATGTTGTGTTTAAGTTATGATTCAACAATGATTGGCTTTATGTATGGTTACTTAGTTATAAATATAGCACAAAATTATTATTGATAAGCATTGAAAGTGTGACTATATGTGCAACATTTAAAAGCAAGTAAAATGCACTGTATACATTTGAAAAAATGTAGTGCTTTATTTTTCATCAGCCATCAGGTAAAAGAATTAACCTGTGAAGTGAGATCTTTGGCATATTTCTGACCCGTAATTATAGTCCATACAATTTTTTGCCACAGAATATGTATCCCTACCCTTATGTCCATACTTGGCTTTCAAAAAGTCTGGTAAGCTTATTTAAGGTTGGCTTTTTTTGGTTGTAAATTGAGATACTTTCATCTGTTCAACTAATAAATACTCCCCAGAAAAATAATCATTAATCATATTTTTACCATAAAATCTCAAAAAGAACACACATTTTAATTTGGGGGGGGGCAGCTAAGGAACATTTTGGAAATGTAAGTTTTCTAATTAAATTTTTATTTTGTAAACTTTCTTAAACAGGGACAAGTCGTAAGTGTTGTCGGTCATAACTCATAGAGAAAAATGTGTTGATGTTTTCTAAGCTATTTATAAAGCCACAAACAAAAATAATATATATATTTGTATGAATAATTAGGCTAACAATATATTTGATAGATGTATAAATGAATGTTATATTTATTTAAACTTGTGATCATTTTATTATGAATAAGTATGCTAACTATATTAAAAAAAACACACTAACCTAAAATATTTTTTTCTAGAAATAAGACTATGGCTGCATTTTTTAAATGAGTGATTTTAGCACAAAAAGAGACTATATAGTAATGTTGTTTATAATAATCTGTTATTACTGCCTAAAAAATTTTAATAAATGGCCGATCAGATATTAAAAAGAAATATGTTCACATTTTATTTCCCAAATAATTTCTTGATATTAATTAGTCAAGTATCTCTACTTGTTTCTACAATATAATTTTTTTTTCTATTCCACTGAAGATTTTTACAGGCATAATGAACTAAACAGTTGCCAGTCGAATAGAGTGAGATTTTGCAGTTCGCTTACCAGTTTCATCTGCAACTGAAATTAAAGAAAGTTTATTTTTTTAAAAAGCTACAGGTATATTAGAAGAAAATTTGTTCTTTCTAGCTAAAGAGAAGTAAAGCACAAACGAACAAAGATCTAAATATTTGTATAAAGTATTGGACTAACAACATATGTGATTTATATATAACTGATGTTATCTATATTTTAACTTGTAGTCATTTTATTATGAATGATTATGCTAACTACATTCAATAAACACAAGACCATTTTCTAGCTATCCTATATTTTACATAAAAGCAAAGTTTTTCCCACTTGTGCAAAGACTTCTCTATAAACACACACAACAATCAAACGCTACAAAAAAAAATATATATTCATAGTTCTTATTTATTTTTTTGAATCATCATCATCATTGCTCGTCACTCCTATCGGGGTATGGGCCACCAACTAAAGATCTCCAGCGACTTCTATCCTGAGCCATTCTCTCCAGCTGCTTCCAGCTGAACCCCATCCTGGTGATGTCCGCTTCAAATTCTCGCCTCCAGGTGTTTCTAGGCCGACCTCTCTTTCTTTTTCCTTGAAGATTCCAACTCAATGCTTGCCTAGTGATGTTGCTTGCCAGCTTTCGAAATGTGTGGCCTATCCATCCCCACCTTCTCTTCCTGATCTCCTCTTCTATTGAAGCTTGGCTGGTTCGTTCTAAAAGGCTGGCATTGGTGATTGTGTCAGGCCATCGTATTTGAAGAACTTTCCTAAGGCAGCTGTTGATAAAGGCCTGGACTCTCTTTGTGGTGGTCTTCGTAATCCTCCAGGTCTCAGCTCCATATAATAGGACTGACTTTACATTGGTATTGAACAGGCGAATTTTGGTGTTCAGAGACAGCTCTTTGGAATTCTAGATGTTCTTGAGCTGGATAAAGGCAGCTCTTGCTTTTCCGATCCTTGCTTAGACATCCACATCTGTTCCACCCTGCTTATCTATGATGCTACCCAGATAAGTAAAGGACTCTACTTCCTCCAGTTTACTTCCGTTTAGGGTGACTGCATTTGTGCTGGTGGAGTTAATTTTCAGGATCTTGGTTTTAGATGTGTGTATGCTAAGGCCGACCTCCTTTGCAGTGGCATTCACAAGATTTGTTTTCTCTTGCATCTGTTGATAGCTATGTGTAAGGAGAGCAAGGTCATCTGCAAAGTCCAGGTCATCCAGCTGTTTTAGCAAAGTCCATTGGATTCCATTTCTTCTTTCCCTGGTGGATTTCTTCATAATCCAGTCTATAGCCAGTAGGAAAAGGAATGGGGAAAGCAAGCATCCTTGTCTGACTCCTGTTCGTACCTGACAGCTGTCTGTTAGCTGCCCTCCATGGATAACTCTGCAGGACATACCCTCATATGATTTCTCCATCAGTTTAACTATTTTTAAGGGGACACCATAATGTCGAAGAAGTTTCCTGAGGATTTCTCGATCTACACTGTCGAACGCTTTCTCAAAGTCAATAAAGTTGATGTATAGCGGTGAGTTCCACTCCAGGGATTGCTCAACTATGATGCGGAGCGTTGCAATCTGGTCTGTGCATGACCTGTTTTGACGGAAACCTGCCTGTTTGTCTCTCAGCTGTGGGTCTTTGTCTTTTATCCTCTCCAAAAGGACTCAGTTGAAGACTTTGCCTGGCACTGATAGCAATGTGATGCCCCTGTAGTTGTTGCAGTCGGTAAGGTCACCTTTTTTGGGAAGCTTGATGAGATATCCTTCCTTCCAGTTTGATGGTACGTCTTCTTCCTCCCATATCCTTTCAAAGAGTGGGTACAACATCTCCACTGTCGTATTGAGGTCTGCCTTTAGTGCCTCTGCTGGGATGTCATCTGGTCCAGCTGCTTTCCCATTTTTTATCAGGGTGATGGCTTTCCTGATCTCCTCTTTGGTAGGCTTGTTACAGTTGATTGGCAGATCTGCTATGGCTGGTTCAATGACAGGGGGGTTCAGTGGTGCTGGTCTGTTCAGGAGTTCCTCAAAGTGCTCAGCCCACCTATTCAACTGCTGATCTAATTCATTAATAGCTTTCCCTTGCTTGTCTTTGGCAGGTCTTTCTGGTTTGTTGGTCTTCCCTGAAAGTCTCTTTGTTATATCATATAACATTTTTTCATGTTTCCACTGTAAGCTGCCTGTTCTGCTTCAGCTGCCAATCCATCCACATAGTCATTCTTGTCCTTCCTAATACTTCTTTTCACTTTGTTGTGTGCTTCCGTGTATTCTACTTGAGCTTTGCCTTTAGCTGATCTAGTTTTACTGTTGTTGACTGTTGCTTTCTTCTTTCTCCTGTCCTCTATCTTGATCAGAGTATCAGTTGTGATCCACGCTTTTTGATGGTGCTTCATTGGCCTAAGTACCTCTTGGCATGCTGATCTTAATGACTCTTTCACTTTCTGCCACTCATTTGATACACTGTACTCCTCTTCCACCAGTTCATGGAGCACTTCATATTTGTTCTTTAGCACCAAGTTGAACTGTTCTTTTATCTTAGGATCTTTCAGAAGGTTAATGTTGTACTTTACTCTTCTGTCTGCCGTGCTTGTCTCATATCTCTTCAGTTTCAGTTTCGCTACAACCAGATGGTGATCAGACGCTACATCTGCCCCTCTTCTCACTTTTACATCTTGTAGAGATCTTCTAAATTTCCTGTTAATGCAAAAATGGTCTATCTGATTCTCTGTCACTTTATCCAGGGATATCCATGTATTCTTATGGATTCTTTTATGGGGAAATATGCTCCCTCCAATGACCATGTTGTGAGTGCACTTTAAAGGTCTGCAAATCTCTCCCCATTCTCGTTCATAGTTCCCAGAGCATGTGTGCCCATGACTTGTTCATAACCTGTGTTTTCGGACCCAATCTTGCATTGAAATCTCCCATGAGGATGGTTACATCTTTTCCAGGGAAGGTCTCAAGTATCTTCTGTATTCTGCTGTAGAACTGGTCTTTGTCGTCTTCATCACTGTCGTTTGTTGGTGCATAACACTGGACTATATTAGTTTTGATCTTCTTCTTGGTACGGAAGGAGGCAGTAATGATCCTGGGACCGTATGCTTCCCATCCAATCAGTGCCCCCTCTGCTTTCTTGGACAGCATGAGGCCAACTCCCTGTGTGTGTGGTGCATCATTCTCTTCGTGTCCGGAGTACAGCAGCATCTCCCCTGATAACAGTCATCTCTGTCCAGCTTGTGTCCACCTAGTCTCGCTAATGCCTAAAATGGTCAGTTTGTTTCTCTCCATCTCTGCTGCTATCTGAGCCATCTTTCCTGACTCATACATGGTCCTGACATTCCATGTGCCGATAGTGGTTTTCCTGGTTGTCAGAAGGGTAGTCGGCTGTGTGGCTTCCTTTCGGCTTTCACCACAACTAAGCTTCATGAGTCTTCGTGATGAAGAACCTTCTTCTCCCAGGACTGAAATATCTGTTTTTTCTTTAGTTCGTGTTTCTGTAGCAAAGGGTTTTTTAACAGGGTGGGGTTGCTAGCCGCACGCCCAACCCTCCTCCTTTTTCAGCTGGGCTTGGGACCGTCCTTGGTGGAGTTTTTTTTTTTGAATAGAAACACAAATTTACCCAAACCGGCTTAAATTGTGCAGCAGAGTTTTATACTGCTGTGAACTGATACATGTTGCAGAACTGATTGAAAATCAACCCTCTTCCCCATTCAAACAAAATACCAGAAACCTCAATAGGCTTTAATTGTGCTGCAGAGTTTTATACTGCTGTGAACTGACACAGGTTCAGAGCATAGGTCTAATGTTTTAAGGTAAATAGTCATTTCTACACACACAGGGACGGATGGTCATTTAGTAAAGCGTTTGACTATCAACCTGAGGGTCCCTGGTTTGATCTCCGGTAAGGGCCAATGGATTTTTCAGGTTATGGTTTAAGTTCCCAACTATATCTTCAGTGGTGCCTCTATGGCCATTGCACTATTGGCTATGGTGGGGATGAAAGAAGGGCATTTCAAAAACAATCCCATTAGTGGTTTATAGGATCTAAGAGACTTCATCTCATCCTTACAGGGACTTCATACACACACAAATTACAGTTAATAAAGCTTTGATTATAATATTCATCTATCACATCTGCCTATAACAGTAAAATCTTTATATCAACAGGTATTTAAAAAAGTGTGCACTTAAATTTCATCCAAATAATTTAATGACATGAATTAGTAACATATTTAAACTTTTCTCTACAATATATTTTTTTTTCCACAGAAAATTTCAACAGACATTCAAATTAAATGAACTGAACTGTTTTCATTAGAACACAGTGAGCTTGAGTAATTATATATACTTCTCGGTAACAACCCCTCTGTTTGAATTAGGAAAAGGATATTTATTGATTTTGTTAATTATAAACAATGGTGGAATCTTCTTGAGATACATTTGCACTAACTAATACTTATCATTTGAGAGAGAACAATATGACTGAACTTTAATGATATTGATGTCTCTAGAAATTGCATCTCATGATGTTTACATTAAGATGTGATTTATGTAATCAATGTTTTATCAAAAAACGACATCTGATGTACCATATAGCAGTTCACTCTTGCATCAGAATATTTAAATGTTCAACATGTAATAAAGGTTTTTTGCACAAGTCAAGTCTTATAAATCACCTAGCAATTCATACTGAACCTTTTACATGTGATCTATGTAATAAAGGTTTTTCTTGTCGAGCACATTTAAAAAGCCACCAGTTGCTTCATACTGGAGAAAAACCATTTAAATGTGAACTATGTAATAAAGGTTTTGTGTACAAGTCAAATCTTATAATACACCTAGCATTTCATAGTGAACCTTTCAAATGTGAACTATGTAATAAAGGTTTTTCTCACCGAGGAAGTTTACATCGCCACAAGTTACTTCATACAGGAGAAAAACCATTTAAATGTGAACTATGTAATAAAGGTTTTATTCGTCGAGAACATTTACATCACCACCAGTTACTTCATACTGGAGAAAAACCATTTAAATGTGAACTATGTAATAAATGTTTTTCTCATCAATCATATTTACAACGCCACCAGTTAATTCATACCAGAAATCCAGAAAAAAAATTCAGATGTGAAGTATGCAGTAAACTGTTTTCTAGTGAAATAGGTGTCACCTCACACCAGTTACTTCATACTGGGGATAAATTATTTAAATGTGAACTATGTAATAAATATTTTTCTCGTCTAGCACATTTACAACGCCACCAGTTAATTCATTCTGGAGAAAAACCATTTAAATGTGAGCTATGTAATAAATATTTTTCTCTTCGAGCACATTTACAACGCCACCAGTTACTTCATACTGGAGAAAAACCATTTAAATGTGAGCTATGTAATAAAAATTTTTCTTGTCGAAGTAATTTACTACGCCACCAGTTACTTCATACTGGAGAAAAACCAAGACGTCAGAACATATTAATGATCCTTATGTAATAAAGGTTTTGTGTACATGTCAAACCTAATAAATCACCAGCTACTTCAAACTGGAGAAAAACCAGACGTCAGAACATATTGTTATAACTCTGCTTCACCCCCCCTCTCCCCGGGGTCACACCCCTGCTCCAAGATAAATGATGCAATCACTTATGTACGCCTACACATTGTTGATTCGGTCGTTCACCCTCGCTTTAGTACAAGTGATGAAATATTGTTCTTTGCCACCTGCACTCCCACGTAATGACCTTTACCCTGCATTTTGGTGGGAAAATGATGGAAGCGTGGGTTAGACTACCTATAGAAAGGAACTGTGCTGTCGAACATAGGTCGAAAGTTAGAGAGATCGAACGATTTGCGACGATCAAGGAAGAAGGAATAGACAACGAGAGACCAGGTCTGTTGATGCAGTGAGTTGTTATCAGCAGATCACCAGCGATAGGACGTAGACTCGTTTCAACTGGATTAGTTGTACGCATAAAGGAAACGTTTCCTTTAGTGCTTACATAGAGAGTTTTGAAAGCTCGCAACAATATAAATTTTCCTTACGTAATCAAGGTTTTGTGTACATGTCAAACCTAATAAATCACCAGCTACTTCATAATGGAGAAGTCTATTAGCTAATAAACTGCATGGCATTTGTTTTATTCATCACAAAAATAAACTTATATTTAAAGTGCTTATCAAGGTATTGGTATTAGTAGGACAGCATATAAATCTGTTTTTTTCCCCCAAGTATTGTTTAAGTGTTTTATTGCTAAAGTTTTATCAATTCTTTATTGTCTAGACTTCAGCCGAATTTTAGCAAAATACTTCATAATCAGCCGCAAATGCAAATTGACTCAATTTACAGGAAATCCGGATATCAGCCAAAAAAAATTATATCAGCCATTCGAAATTAAAAAAAAAATTCGGCTGACAGGTCTAACTAAGACACAACATTATGTCTACTAAGACACAACATCATATCTACTAAGACACAACATCGTGTCTACTAAGACACAATTAGTAATCAAGAGAGAGATGAGTAGGAGGGGGATAAATCTTTAAGTGTATCAGCTGATATAAACATAAGAATTCCCGCCAAAATCCCACGCACATACTGTCTTTGAGAATCACTAACAATGTGTGTATAGAATAGGCCAGTTACTCTCCAACCAAAGATTTCTGTTCTTAGCTAGACACCCATAATACATACAGAGCATGTTTTTTTTTTCTTTTCCTTATCCTACAAATAATTGTATTTACAACTGGATAACACTGTTATTGAACAGACGTTGAAAGATAAATAAAACATAAAAAAAGTAGACACCTAGTGAACTCATGTTTAATTTCATCAAGTTATTTTCCAGAACAGAACGTCAAGATAAATCAAGCATACCAATTACACCAGTTGAAATGCTGGAAAAAAAAACAGCAAAAAACACAGCCAGCAGATCCCCCCCCCCCCCCCAAACGCAATTTTCCATCCTCACCCTCCCCCCCCCCCCGATCTCACAAGACTTGGTTATTATAAAAAACTTCTGTCAATCTGTAATTGATGAAGGAAAAGAAACAGAAAAATACTACCTTTAAAATATCTGAACCAAAAGAAATATGAATGCATATATATATATATACAAGGCCGTAGCCAGAATTTTGTTTGGGGGGGGGGGGCTGTGCGGAGAGTTTTATATAAGAAATAATTGGAACGCAATGATAAAGAAGTTTATTTTATAATAGAATTTGATTCTTAGAATTAATTGGGGGGAGGGGGGGGCTGCAGTCCCCCTAGCAACCCCCTTGCTACAGTCTTGTATATATATACTAGCTAGGGACTAGCTGCAAGTACACGGCTTTGCCCGGGTTTAAAATAAGGTTTTTTGTTTACCTTCTGTTTTCTCCCTCACTCCCCTCCTTCCCTCCATGCCCCCTTATTCTCTCTTTATCCCCCCTCCCTCTCCCATCTCCCTCCCTCATTCTCTCTACCTCTCTTTACCTCCATACCTTCCTTCTTCCCTCTCTCTCTCCCTCCCTGGCCACTCTCCCTCACTTTCTATTTCCTCTCCCTCCCTCTCCCTCTCTCCCTCCCTCTCCCCCTCTCCTTCCTTCCTTCTCTCTCAACCCTTCCCTCTCTCTCTCCCTGCCCTCTCTCTTTTATTTTCTCTCTCCCTCCCTCCTTCTCTCTCCCTCTCTCCACCTCCCTCCTTCCCTCTCTCCCTCCCTGCCCCCTCTCTCTCTATCTCTCTCTCTTTATATATATAAATATATATATATATATATATATATATATATATATATATATATACACACTATGGCTTCACACTTCTTCTAAACCCCTTCTTCATTCATTTACCTTCCTGATAGAAGATTTGATGGAGATATGTATATCAAGCTGTAACTGAAAAAGGAGGCCAGTGCTGAATACTTTGACATTTTGAATGTAGTATATCGTGCAGAAAGTTCACCTCTGTTTAAAAAGTCCTCTACCATTGACTTAAAAATAACATGCCGCCATTTGTGTCATTTCCCTTTTTTTTATAGTATAGCACAGTGGTCGGCAAACTTATTAGCCAAAGAGCCAAGTATGAACATTACAACAATTTAAAAAAAAAATTGGGAGCCAACTCTGCTTGTTTAGTAAACTTTTATTACACTAAATAAGTAGTACACTAAATAAAACTAAATGCCAGAGCCGCACTTAAGGAGCCAAAGAGCCACATGCGGCTCCGGAGCCGCACTTTGCCGACCACTGGTATAGCACATAGATATATAAATATAACACTTAGATATATACATATAGCACAATGATATATACATATAGCACATTTTCTTTAGCATATAGATATGTACATATAGCACAAAGATATATACATATGACATATATATATATATATATATATATAGCACATAGAAATTTAGATGGATAGATACATATCTAAATATTCATATACAATAGATTTATATACAAATATGGCGACTTTTGGAAAAAAATTTAATTTACGATGTGCATTCTAAATAATGTATTAAATATTATTTAAGCCTCACTTTGTATTATTTACGCCTCACTTTGTATTATTTCAGCCTCCTTTTGTATTACATCTTGGTGTACTATTTTCCTTTTAAAATAGCAAGGCACCTAAATATTGATACACAATACCACAGTAACGTAATAATTGACCACACAGTACTGTCAGTACACAGTAACGTAAACATTGCCTACACTGTACTGTCAGTACCACGGTAACGTAAACATTGACCACACAGTACTGTCAGTACCACATTAATGTAAACATTGACCACACAGTACTGTCAGTACCACAGTAACGTAAACATTGACTTCACTGTACTGTCAGTACCACATTAATGTAAACATTGACCACACAGTACATTCAGTACCACAGTAACGTAAACATAGATCACACACAGTACTATCAATACCACGGTAACGTAAAAATTGACCACACAGTACGGTCAGTACCACATTAACGTAAACATTGACCATAAAGTATTGTCAGTCCCACGATAACGTAAACATTGACCACACAGTACTGTCAGTACCACATAAATATTGACCACACCGTACTGTCAGTACCACATAAATATTGACCACACAATAGTGTCATTACCACAGTAATGTAAACATTGACTACACAGTACTGTCAGTGCCACATAAATATTGATCACACAGTACTGTGTCAGTACCACAGTAATGTAAACATTGAACACACAGTACTGTCAGTACCACAGTAACGAAATCATTGACCACACAGTACTGTCAGTACCACATTAACGTAAATATTGACCACACAGTACCACAGTAACGTAAACATTGACCACGCAGTACTGCAAGTACCACAGGAACGTAAACATTTACCCTTTCGGAAATATCAGCACAAATTGACAAAGTGCACTCTAAACAGTTTTGCACCATCTGAATGCTAGAAAAAGATGCCCAGAGTATTGATATCATTTTAGATAATATTTATCTCTTTGTTTCAACTTTCCTAAATTATTTCGATTTTTTTTGTGGGAAACAATGGGACACAGCTGTGCATGGATCATTGTTTTTACTTGTTAAATAATCGTTAATTAAAAGACATTATAGCTTGATCCATCAACACGTTGAAGAAACCTATCCGATAGTTTTCTCTGGGATCTTGCACTGATTCATCTTCAGCAGATTCATATAAAAACTGTTTTTTAACTCTTTTTCGTCTCAAAGAAGTAACAATTGCTGAAAAACCCAATTCGTCATCACTCATTTCCAGCTCTTCTGCTAATGACTTTGCTGCAATTTCCGATGCCTGGAAGGCATTTTCTTTGAACGAAATAAGAAACTCACGCAACTTTTGTAGTAGCTCAAAATTTAAATCCAATTCTATGTTATCACGCTGCATCGTCTTACTTAGCAAATTAATTTTATTTAGCATTTCATACCAAACTGACAATATTACAAGGAACGTGAAGTTTTTTAATTCTTTTGCTAGAGAATTAGCTTCTGTTCTGCATTTTGGATCATTAGCTTTTCTGAGACCTCAACCAATGCGTCATATATATCACCAATTTGATAGCGAATGGCTTTTACACTGCTCACTTTACAATCCCATCTAGTGTCGGACAATGGTTTCACTTTAAGATTTTTCACATGTTTTTTAAGATTTGCCATCTTTGAACTGATGCAGAAAACTAAAACATAAATTTGCTGATCAATATCAAAAAATATTTAGCAACTACAGAGGATTTAGCCACTGGCGGCGGAGCAGAGGGGCAGCGGCCCCCCCCCTAAAACTTTTAAGGGGTGGCGCCCCCCCCTTGAATTTCCAGTCTGCCCCCCCCTAAAATTTTAACTTTGTTTAACTTTTTCATGTAATTCTATTTTAGTTTATATGTATCATTTTCATTTTCATGGTTTATTTGATTTATTTCTTAAAGTTAATATTTGAAAGAAATTATAATTAATTTACATTTTACAGTCAATCACATTATTGAGAGTTGTTGTTGCATATTTCAAAACTAGTGGCAAGTACCCGGCTTTGCCCGGGTTAAAAAATGGTTTTCTATTTATTTAAGAAACGTAATTTGACGTTTAATTAAGATTTAAAATAAGACGCGTAAAAAGAGGATTTATTTGCATTGCAATAAAAGGGTACACTTATCTTAAAGCAATGAGATTTTCAACATTATTTGCAGTTCCTCTCTCCCCTCCCACTCTCTCTCTCTCTCCCTCTCTCTCTCCCTCCTTCGCCTCTCCTCCCTCTCTCTCTTCCTCCCTCCCTCCCCTATCTTTCCTTCCCTCCCTCCCTCCCCTCTCCCTCCCTCTCTTTCCCTCCCTCCCTCTCTCTCTCTTAGACATGACTGTAGCAAAAGATGACAATTCCTATGGATGAAGGAATGGAATGTAATAATGTAGTAAGTAATGTGATATTTGGTTCCCCGTACCGATCATATTTATAGTAAGTTAGCTATGTGGGAGAGAAGCTCGTAAAACCTGAAATCGAGGTAAAAGTTTGCCAATTTTCATGTCTTTGATATCCAAAATATTTAATTACAATCAAAGTACCCATTAAGATGGAACGAAACCTGTTTAGGAACATTCCCCATGTAATTTTGTGTACGTGTACCAAATTTCACGTTATTTGGTTGTTGTGCTTATTAAAAAACATTAGCTTGTGAAAAGAGGACTTCCAAAAGGTTTAATAGCAATGATATTATTGTAATCGTTAGTTTGCGCAAGCTATTGAACGAAAATAAAATAAAAATCGTGTTTTTAAATTTTTAAAACATTGTAAATAATTTGTGATCTTTTTAATTTTTTCAATAATTTTTACAAAATTGGCGGCCCTGGGCAAATGCCCAGTATGCCTAGTGCTAAGGCCGGCCCTGAATGGACACATGATACTTAATCAGTGCCGTAGCGAGCTTAACTCGCGCCCGGGGCACAATACCTTTTTAATACCTTTTTAGCGCCCCCCCATTCGAAAACCATATAATATTATATGTAAAATATACCATTTTGGTGCCCCTGAACCTCGGCGCCGGGGACATATGTACCCCCGCCCCCCCCAGCTACTCCTCTGTACTTAATAGTCACTAAAATATTTTTTTTGTTATGGTTCACTTTAAATGAGATCTAGATCCATTGTGTTTTGTCCTAGCACCATAACCTGAGTGAAATTTAAATTAAATAATAAGAATTGAAAAAAAAAAAATGAAATATGTTTTTTGTTTATATTCATTCATGATTTATTACACAAATAATAATGAAGACACTAAGAATAGCAGCATTATATTGTTTAAATCCAATACATTATGTTTGTGTGTTGAATATGACACGTTTTTTTTCCCCCATTTAGATAGAATCTAAACTATTGTATTGTTTTGATAATTCTATATACGTTTTCGCTGGATAATTTTTGGATAAGAGTTGGCAGCTTTGCTCAGAGTATCGCCCCTTTTGTAAACACCCGTTAAATTATTTCACTTCCATAGTACCGGTATTTCAAATACATTTTATGGTACTGTAAGTAGTAAAATAGTATACATTTCGATAATTTCTAATATCATTTACTCGATGTATCTTACATTTTTTTCCATAATTGTTGAACTTAAAAATGATTTTCCTATCAAGTCAAAGGCAAAGATATCATTCTTACATTGACTTGTCACGACTTGTGGCCCACAATGTCAATGTGACGAATGTGTGGATCGTCTTCAATTTAAATTTGCAGAACATACTTTATCCAATGTTATACCCGTTAAACATGCTACATCAAATTACTTTTTAACATCAGAAGTAACTACCAAACACCAAAGTCTCTAAAGAGTATGGTCAACTTTAATAAATGTGATCATGTAAAATTAATATTATTAATATTGAACTAAATCTGGATCATCCTATTTAGTTACAAAATCAATTTTACAATATTGTGTAACTTGAATT
Source organism: Bulinus truncatus (assembly GCA_021962125.1). Classification (NCBI taxonomy): domain Eukaryota; kingdom Metazoa; phylum Mollusca; class Gastropoda; family Planorbidae; genus Bulinus; species Bulinus truncatus. The sequence continues at coordinate 1,278,136 of JAGDYQ010000068.1, forward strand.
TCAGAGAGATTATTGGCAATGATTGACAAAGTCATCAAGTCACTGTGAAGTAAGGACATATCTACTAGCTCTGCAGCTAGGATGCTTTGTTATTTAAAAGTGGCCACCCTGTGACTGTGTAATGCTGGAAATGATGAGATCATGGCAGGGGCTACAGACAATGCTCAAAAGATGTTTGTACCAGGAAAAGTCAAAGAGGATAGAGCCAGTTATTTGATCTTACACCACAGCAAATTTTGGTAATGATTTTTTTTTAATAAAGTATGAGGTCATTTTTATTAGAGTTAGTGGTTTTTCAAAAAACGGAGACATTTTAAAACATTTTTTATGAGGTTTAAAAGTTTTCAACAAAACAGAGATGTTCAGTAATTGTGTAAGATATTCGCTCAGCATCTGCAAAATCCCATTAACTAAAGTGGTCACAATGAAGAATAGCCTAGCGATGGTATATTGTAGTTAAATTGTTTCTCACAGTCATAGTACGGTCATGGATGGGCAATAGTTCTGTACTCATTGTGATTACTCCTTAAAACAGTAAAAATAAGCTGTAAAAGCCTTATTGTTGAATGTAGGTCATGGCTATTCCCTATATGTATTAAATTTATATGGTTTTACTAAATGAAGTCCGTTAAATTGTGCCAGTTCTCCCATTAACATGCCAAATATAATCGTCTAAAGTGGTGAAAGTGCCTCTGCTTGTAGTAACTAATAACATAATTATCTTTCCCATATTTAAGCGCCACAGAGTTCCTTTGTTAAATTGATCATTTTCAAAATTAAAATTTGTGATTGGCAATCTATCCATAGCTGAAATGGTGCAAGTGTTTGAAATAATAAAATCTAGATTTATAAATATTTATAAATACTAGTATTGAAGGGCAATATTTTATTTCCTATAAAAATGATTTAAACTGGTACATACCAGTTTATATAGAAAAAAATCACTGTGGGACTTGATGTTTATATCAGGGTGGCAGATTGTCTCTGGTTACATTTATTTTGGTGAAATTTTTACATAACTTCATTTCTGTCTAGTTGCTTAAATTAAAAATTAAATAATATATGTACCAGTTTTAGAACTAAAAAGATATTTGTATTTAATTAGTCATGATATGACACCAAAGATTTTTCTACGGCTTAGTAATTGCCTTCATTTTTCTTTTTGCAAATAGAAAGATAAAAACAAAAATACTGCTTTAATAACTGTTAAGTCTTAGTTTTGGCTGAAAGTCCTTTCTAAAGTTAAAATAAATTTTGTCATTTTTTTTTGTCTTATCATGGCAACTCTGTTGTCTTTGTTTAGGAGTCTTTCACTCTATTATTATAGTTCTTTCACTCTTTTGTCATTGTTCTATGTTTTTAATTTAACAATTACCTGTTTTTCTTGGATTTTCTTGGTTCTTGTATAATTTTTATACTAAATAGTGATGAATATAATCATACATACATTACCAGAGACCTGTCAGAAAATCTTGGGCCTTCCCCTTATTAAAAAAAATTAATTAATCAATAATAAAAATGAATTTCTAAATTAATGCGCTCCTTTTCCCAATACCAGTATACAATAGTGAATATGACGATAAATATATATTCTGAGTTTAATGTTGGATATGGTAAACTTCTAAATATTAGACATCTCTAGTATAAAATAATTTTCATCCTGCAGATAAACTGAAAGAGTTTAAAGAGAGAATATAAAATAATAAATTTTGTGATAAATAAAATGATTATTAGTCATAACTATAATGATGAATATAATAACATAGTTGTGAAATTCAGAAAGGGAAGCTGGTCTACTACCAAGCAAAATATATAATTAATAATAAATAAAAAAAAATATTTTGGCCTGTATTGACTTAATGATTTAATGACTCCTTCTTATTTCTACCAAAATATTTTTTCTCTTCCACAGAAAATTTCAATAGGCATTGAAGTCATGAATTGATTGGTTGTCATTTAAAGTTTTATCAAAAAGCAATGAAATAGCTAAGCCAGTTTCACAGTTTCATTTTTGAACTAAAATAGAGGAAAGGTTTATATTATAAAAAAAAAGCTACAAACAATTTAGAAGTCATGCCTCATTTATTCTTATGAAACAGGAAGTGAAATATTGATCTCAGAAACAACAATCTGTTTGGTTGATGACACAGACATCAGAGCAGTCAAATGGTTAGACAACAGAGGAGTAATCTTAGCAAGCACATCCGGTATCAGCTATTGAGAGATGGGACAAGAAAATAGAAACAGAATGTAACTGCCCACATATAGTCACCCAATACAACAAGTTTATGGGTGGAGTTGATGCTCTTGATGCATTGATTGCAAACTATAGAATAGACATTAGGTCCGATAAATATTACCACAGGTTTTCTTTTCATTTTGTTGACATAGCAGTAGTAACACTGGCTAATGTATCGCCGTGATTGTAATGAACACCTGGCTAATGTGTCACCGTGATTGTAATGAACACCTGGCTAATGTATCGCCGTGATTGTAATGAACACCTGGCTAATGTGTCGACGTGATTGTAATGAACAACTGGCTAATGTATCAACGTGATTGTAATGAACAACTGGCTAATGTGTCGACGTGATTGTAATGAACAACTGGCTAATGTATCAACGTGATTGTAATGAACACCTGGCTAATGTATCGCCGTGATTGTAATGAACACCTGGCTAATGTATCGACGTGATTGCTATTCGTTGAGGGTGCCAAGAAACAAACAAAATGATCTTTTGAACTTTAGGCTTAGGATGCTGCAAAGAAAAAAAGGGGACGTCACTCTGTTGTTGAAAATAAATTTGTACAGAAAGAGCGCAGAGGACCAACAAAGCCTTTACCAGCACAAGAGGTTCGATTGGATTCTAATGATCATTGGCCACTGATTGAAGATATGCATCAACGTTGCAAAAACCCCTATTGCCATCAATTTCTCAAAGTGCAATGTTCACCTGTCTCAAAAAATTGTTTTGTTGTGTTTCATTGTTGATATTTTTTTCTGTACATTCTATTTAAGTTTTTTTTTGTATGGTACAGTTACCACTCAATTCAATAAACCATCTAATTATCTATGGTACAGTTACCACTCAATTCAATAAACCATCTAATTATCTATGGTACAGTTACCACTCAATTCAATAAACCATCTAATTATCTATTTTGTATGGTACAGTTACCACTCAATTCAATAAACCATCTAATTATCTATTTTGTATGGTACAGTTACCACTCAATTCAATAAACCATCTAATTATCTATTTTCCAAACTTACAAAAAAAAAGTTTTCAGTTTCTTTTTTATAATTGTGAATTATTTATTAACTACTTGTAAAATAATTTAATAAAACCACTTAGTTTAACATAGAGTGCACTGAAGATTTAATAAAACCACTTAGCTTAACATAGAGTGCACTGAATATTTAATAAAACCACTTAACAGAACATAGAGTGCACTGAAGATTTAATGAAACCACTTAACATAAAGTGCATTGACGATTTAATAAAACCTCTTAACAGAACATAGAGTGCACTGAAGATATAATAAAACCACTTAACAGAACATAGAGTGCACTGAAGATTTAATGAAACCACTTAACATAAAGTGCATTGACGATTTAACAAAACCTCTTAACAGAACATAGAGTGCACTGAAGATATAATAAAACCACTTAACAGAACATAGAGTGCACTGAAGATTTAATAAAACCATTTAACAGAACATAGAGTGCAGTGAAGATGAGAAATAAATTGTATTGTGACACATTTGCCCACTAGTACCTTTTTTCGGATCATACCAACAATTACATCAAAATCAAAATTTTTTTTAGAATGAAGTTGGTTTTTTTTAGGGTGTATTTGATGACCAGATCCAATACACAATTTATTCTTACTCTACTGACACAAGAGTTGTCATTAAGGGGTTAAGATAAGAGACATTTATCTTTAGAAGTTTCTATCTAGCCCCCCCCCCCCCCCATTTATCTTTAGAAGTTTCTATCTGATTGAACTCTCTTATGTTTAACGAACCGAGACTGGGTCCCTTAGGGCTCGTGAAATGAAACATGCTGTGTCTCTTAACATCTGGAGACTGCCATAGAGCCCGATGGCCAGCGAGTTTCCCGACTCGTCCAGTCTGAAAGCCTCCAGACGTGGACACTCATTCAACAAGTGATCTACCGTTTCCTCACCCTCACCGCAATGTCGACAACGTGAGTCGTATTCAGGTCTCATACTCCCAAAATAGTACGGAACTGGGCTATCAGTGCCTGTTCGTCTCTCCGAAGCCTCCACCACGGGTCGGATTTAGAAGGTCGCTCCATATTCCTTCTTACCTCTCGCCCTGTGGTTCCTCTTTTCCAGTTCGAAAGCCATACAGTTTGTTCAAGGGTGCGTAACTTGGCGATGATGGACTCATAGGAGGCCCAAGTTTCTATCTAGCCCCCCCCCATTTATCTTTAGAAGTTTCTATCTATTTTTTATTAAAAAATGCCTCAGTCTAGCCTACCCAATTTATCTTCAGAAGTCTATCAAGGGCCCCCAGATGTCTCCGTCTATGGCCTTCACAACGTGAGAACGGCTCTGGAAAAGTACAAGAGGCGCCTTTTACTATTCGGGATAAATGTATGTGCCCCCCCCCCGGGGGTATTATCTGATGGGCCGAGAGTCTAGTAATTGTTTTCAACAGGTAAGGGAGGGTAGAATTTCATAACGCAGTTACCCCCCCCCCCCTCTTCATGTGCGTCGCCACCCAACAAAAGCCATTGCTACAGCAAATTGCATACTGTACCCTAATAGAACATGTAATGGCCAGATGGTCAGATTGTCTGCTATTGACATATTAGCCAACATATACTTTTTGTCTTAGTCCTCCCCCCCCCCGCATATACATATAACAGTATTTATAAATGTCTCAGACCTCAATCCCGAAAAACGGATTTGGGTATATTACCCCCCCCCCCAACCCATTTCCTCAAACTGATATAAGCTATAGTGGACGACCCGTTCAGGTTGGTTTTTTTTTATTTCGCACGTCATGTCCAGGTACAGGGCCTATGGATACTGATAAGTTTTTAAAATTAATATTACTCTTGCACAAGTCAATAACTTTTTTTTTTACATAAAGCCAACTGCAACAAATATGAATATTATAAATAACTTGAACTCGATGAGAGTTCCAATGTCCATTTGTTTATAAAGTAAAAATCCATTAAAAAAAAACTCATTTTTATCAAAATTTTAGGAATAAAAGTAATACATAATAAACAGAACTAGCTCATTAGAAACCAAACCAATCTCATTAAAGATAGCGAAGTCGTTAGTGAACTCGACTCGCATGCAAAGGGTACAGGGTTCTATCACTGGTAAAACCAATATACAGTGGATTCCGCTTAATTGGGACACTGCTTAATTGGGACAGCCGCTTTATTGGGACAAAAAGCCTCGGTCCCGATGTGTCCCGATTAAGCGGAATCGACTGTATTCGCGGCTGACTGGGAGTGGAGATGGGTGCCACCAAGTCACATGCAGGAGATAAACTGTTTAAATGTGAAGTATGTCATATCATAAAAGCTTTACGCAGCGAGTAAATTTAAACAGACACCGATTAAATGTAAAGCGTGTTGTAAATGGGTTTTTTTCCGCAGTAAAGCGTTATTGAATTGTCACCAAATTATTCATACAGGAGATAAACTATTTAAATGTCAGGCATATCTCAAATGCTTTACTCAGCGAGTAACTTTTAGCAAATACTTATTAATTCATATTTCAGACAAACCTTTTAAATGTCAAGTGTTTTTTAAAGCTTTTTTTTTTTTGCGCTAAAAGACAATTTAATTCACATCAATTAGTTCAAACTGGAGAAAAAAGTATTTACATGTGAAGCATGTTGTAATCATTTCCGGAAGTAAAGCAGACTTGACCAGGCACATGCTAGTTCACACAGGTGAAAAACCATTTCAATGTTTAGCATGTGATAGACACGTTCGCCACATGTTTCTTTTTAAAAAGACATAAATGCTCTCATTATGGTGTTAAAATTATTCACTGTGCTCTGTGTAATGTGTAATACGAATCATGTCCAAGTATATGACCTGAGAAAACACTTATCATCACACGGATGTCCAACACTAATCATCACACGGATGTCCAACACTTATCATCACATGGATGTCCAACACTTATCATCACACGGATGTCCAACACTTATCATCACACGGATGTCCAACAGTTATTTTGAGTGCTTCTTATGCAACAAAATATTTATTCAATTTAGAGACTTGAAAACTCGCTGCTCATATCGCATTAGACTGAACAGAGCTTAACTGCCTATTGTGTATTATAAAAGATGTAATGAGAGAAAAATTGTAAATGTTCACTTGATAGTATGATCTGATTCAGGGACTCTCAATTCTGTGCGCCCCCAATCATCCAGGGCACCACAGCGCATTTGAGCCTAAAGGTGTATGCCTACAATCTGAAATGAAAGATGCAGATATGGCCATAATTATGTGTTTATTTGTGAAGTTAAAGTTGAAATTGTCTTTGAGTTTACCTTTTTTTTTCATATTATTTAAAAACATTTTTTAATAGGCTTATATTGTATTCATGTTATACACAATTTTAAGTGTTCCTCATTTGGTTTTTACGCTGAACTTATAGATGGCGCTTCTCACCTCAACTGTAATTAAAATTCTGTTCTTGTGTGCAAAATAGTTTGGGAATGGCTAATCTTGAACCAAATTACACTCTCTAACCAAATTAGATTCTCTAGCCAAATCACACTCTCTAGCCAAATTAGATTTTCTAGCCAAATTACACTCTCTAGCCAAACTACACTCTCTAGCCAAATTAGATTCTCTAGCCAAATTACACTCTCTAACCAAATCAGATTCTCTAGCCAAATTACACTCTCTAACCAAATTAGACTCTCTAACCAAATTAGACTCTCTAACCAAATTACACTCTCTAACCAAAATATTTCTATTTAATATTTACCAAAGTATTGTTCCCTGTAAAATCAAAAATAAATCAATTATATTTTTTATCTAGTACAACCTATATGAGAATCTAATGTAAAAAGTAAAGTTCACTTAGCCCTAAAGGGGGGCTGATAAAGTTTCGAGTGTATCTTTTTTTTTATAACCATATAAAGTGTTTATCACAGCGCCCATGTGACCCTTAATCCCCCATCTCAATTCAGGTGCCCATGTGGCCCTTACTTCCCCATCTCTATTCAGGTGCCCGTGTGACCCTTACTTCCCCATCTCATTTCAGGTGCCCCTGTGGCCCTTACTTCCCCATCTCTATTCAGGTGCCCGTGTGACCCTTACTTCCCCATCTCATTTCAGGTGCCCATGTGGCCCTTACTTCCCCATCTCATTTCAGGTGCCCCTGTGGCCCTTACTTCCCCATCTCAATGCAGGTGCCCGTGTGGCCCTTACTTCCCCATCTCAATTCAGGTGCCCGTGTGGCCCTTACTTCCCCATCTCTATTCAGGTGCCCATGTGGTCCTTACTTCCCCATCTCATTGCAGGTGCCCATGTGGCCCTTACCTCCTCATCTCATTTCAGGTGCCCCTGTGACCCTTACTTCCCCATCTCATTTCAGGTGCCCCTGTGGCCCTTACTTCCCCATCTCATTTCAGGTACCCGTGTGGCCCTTACTTTCCCATCTCAATTCAGGTTCCCCTGTGGTCCTTACTTCCTCATCTCATTTCAGGTGCCCCTGTGGCCCTTACTTCCCCATCTCTATTCAGGTGCCCATGTGGCCCTTACTTCCCCATCTCATTTCAGGTGTCCATGTGGCCCTCACCTCCTCATCTCATTTCAGGTGCCCCTGTGACCCTTACTTCCCCATCTCATTTCAGGTGCCCCTGTGGCCCTTACTTCCCCATCTCATTTCAGGTACCCGTGTGGCCCTTACTTTCCCATCTCAATTCAGGTTCCCCTGTGGTCCTTACTTCCTCATCTCATTTCAGGTGCCCCTGTGGCCCTTACTTCCCCATCTCATTTCAGGTGCCCGTGTGGCCCTTACTTCCTCATCTCATTTCAGGTGCCCATGTGGCCCTTACTTCCCCATCTCATTTCAGGTGCCCGTGTGGCCCTTACTTCCCTATCTCAATTCAGGTGCCCACGTGGCCCTTACTTCCCCATCTCATTTCAGGTGCCCGTGTGGCCCTTACTTCCTCATCTCATTTCAGGTGCCCGTGTGGCCCTTACTTCCTCATCTCATTTCAGGTGCCCATGTGGCCCTTACTTCCCCATCTCAATTCAGGTGCCCATTCAACGTTGGGTGGACTTTGGTGGACCTCAGCTAACTTTCACCAGGATCTTGTTTGACAATCACTTGGGTCTCACCAAGGATCGTACCCGCGACACGCAGGTCAACACCGTTCGATCACCCATCCCTCCATAACGTCTGTACTGGTAGAAACAAATAAATAATGTCTGTACTGGTAGAAACAAATAAATAATGTCTGTACTGGTAGAAGCAAATGAATAATTTCTAGAATCGACGCCTGAAATGTTTGGCTTTGGGTTTTAATAATATTTCTTTATTAAAAGTCTTTTGTACATTAAGAGTTTGGTATTTAATACATTATCTCATGTCGGGAGTAGACCTTTTGACGCTTTGGGAGATGCATAATCCAGATCTACTAACAACAAGACCACAGTGGCAGCTCCGTAAAGTGGCAATATGAGTTATACAGTTTTTAGGGAAAAAAAATGAAATAAATTGAAATATTGCTGGAAAATAAAAAAAAAACGATATTATTTTAAAAATTGTCAAAAAATTGGATTAATAATAAAAAAAAGGGGGGGGGGTAGACACATAAAAGAAATATCCACCGAGAGATTTTTTTCTCTCCTCCCAGTCTGATTGTAAAAGGGAGATGAAAAAGATTAAAGGGACAGAACCGAAAGAAATGCAGGGGACGTAAATGTTCGCAATCGGAAAATGACTGGAAGAAACGAATCAATAATTTCCTATAGAAACAGCCATACAAATTTTTCTTCTCATGAAGATGAACAAAAGACACCTCAAAAGATGGAGTTAAGGAATAAGGCGGGCGGGGGGGGGGAGGATAGGACCCTTTCTCTTTATGGCGGGGTGGCAGTTGAAAAGGCAAAGCGACCCTGGAGAGATTTTTCTGATGGCGGCTTTTCAAGCCCGTTAAAAAGTAAGAACATAGAAAGAGGAAAAAAAAAAAATAATCACAAAGTATTGGTAAGGGAAAGGGGAGGTAAGAACTAGAAATGGGAGAGAATCAAGAAGGAACTAATAAATGGAAGAAAAACAGAGTTGAGTGGTGTGTCATCTCTCTCTCTCTCTCCCCCCCCCCCTCTCTGGCTAAGACGAATTTGGAGTGCCAGTGTCAAAGGGGCTAATTGATGGCGATGAGGCAGCAGAACGCTGGCGTTAAATAACTGGCTGAAATGAGTCACGGCAGCCCAGAAGATAGTCATCTATCTAGGAACAGGGCGCTACCCATACACCTCCTTCCCCCACCCCCAATCTCATACGCCCCGTGTCTCTACAACGTGTACAAACTTGACAGCTACAATTATTGGGAATTACACCCCTCCCCCCTCCTTTTTTTTTCCCTTAAAATAATAATTACAAAAAAAATAAATTCCAACTTAAACGCATTGGCCGTGGAACGGTTGGAATCTTTTGAAAGCCGCTCGCTGATTGGTCGGCTAAACAATGTTGATATAATTGAGACAAGTGATTATCTTGAAGAATCTGTCGTACTTCAGAGAACACATCCAATACAATCATTCAAAAAGTCGGAGGGACAAACGATGATGTTGTTTTTTTTTTGTTTTGTTTTTTCTTGTAAAAATAAAAAAAAATAATTAAAAAACACCTCCAGCATTTGATCATTTGAGCTAGCAACGAATGAAATAAAGCAACACACTTAAAGAACTCTCTGAGAAATGTTCCCACTTCGGTGATAATGCCACCCTATTTACATAACACTTTATTGGAATAGTGGCCGGCGAACATTTGTATCACTGACCTCTATATGATTTTACATCATAACCAATGAAGTGGGAGAACATTTTAACCGAAAATTAGCTTTGAATTGCTGTCATCCCAATTTGTAAGCTTTATATATGTCATGGTATAGTTATATGTACTACGCACACAGGTGTGTGTGTATGCTTGGAGCTTGGCCAACCAGGTCAACATGAGGTCACGGGGTCAAGATTCTAGATAGGTAGAGGATATAAATATGATGTTTATTGTAAAATGTATTGTCTAAATGAGAGAGAGAGAGAGAGAGAGAGAGCGATGTGGAATGTTCGAGTTGGATGCAAGTAAATTATATAAAGACGATGTTTAGTTAAGAAATCAGTCAGTCAAGTCAGTTGAGTTCAGGAGTTCAGTTCAGTTGAGTACAGAGAGAGAGAATATTCGAGTACAATTCAGAAGTCAGTTGAGTTTATTGTAACAAGTATTATTCATTGAGTTGAGGAGATTATCAGTCATTGTGAATTATATTGGATTTATTCTATTCATATTTTATGGTGTTGTTAATAAATTATATGAACCATGGACATGAATTGAGTTCCTCATTATAAACCAGTTCGTACAAATAACATCCTTTACAATATACAATTTTATTTACTGGTATATCCCTTTTTCCTCCCATAGTTTATAACCTACTCGAATACCTTATTTTAGTTATATTTAGATCAGTGATTTGATGTAAGCCATCCTGGTTTGAGATAGAGTGATATAAATCTTTGAAAAACGAATATTCTTTTGTGGTTTGGGTCGCCCATAAACCCCTGCCTCCACCCACGGCCATCTTTAGACGGGCCAGCAATTTGGTTTTGCCACGTCACAAGCTTGGTCTGATAAGTGGCTGTGGTGTCGCGCACTCTTTTTGTAGGTATAATTGTTTATTAACAGTGTTAAGCACAATCTCCCCTTCCCCCCTTGCAATAAACCAGAATGTCAACTGGAATAGAGATTAAAAAATGACTTTTATCTATCTGTCATACAATTGTCATTTGTCAACCTATTTTCTCAATTCTGTTATTTTTTCTGATACTATAAATAAAATTAAAAAACCTGAATTGCTAAGTAATTCTAACACTTTTTATTAAGTAGGTTTTTAACTGAATTGTATTAATATTATGAACCGATATGAATGCTGCTATTTGTTTTAATATCAGAAAGCAAAGATATAATCATAAATGCCTGCACCGTGGTCGCCTGAAAATTTGGAATTTGGTCTATTATCAGCATGTCGAGAGAGTGAGAGAGAGAGATAGAGTGAGAGAGAGAGAGAGAGAGAGAGAGAGAGAGAGAGAGAGTATTTATCGTGAGGAGATAAACTCTTTCTCTTTGCTTTGTTTTTTCAATTGCTCAAGTTGGCCCTGCTTCCCCCCCTCCCCCCAAAAACCCCCAACTTCACAGAGCGCATGTCTCAAAATCACATGACCTGCTAGAGAAGCAAAGGAATAACTTGACGTCCGGTGAATCTACTGGGAATACAAGAGATCTAGGTTTCTTGTAAATTGTGTGTGTGCGTAGGAATACAGCAGGGTTTGAAATAAATCAGTAGTGCTAAACCTCCATGTGAACGAGCTCTACCCAACATTGTGTGACCGTTATGACGAGAGAACTGAAGATTTACTTCGGACGTTGAGACACTATCCATTATCTCTCAATTCCCCAATCCCCTCCCCCGCCCCGCACCGCCCCTGTTTTTAAGTTAGTTTTTGTTGAAACATGTTCCTCATCAACTGTTATTCTTTGGGGTATATGATGTTTCAAATACCCCCCCCCTCATTACACATAATTACCGCTTAAGACAGACACACACACAAAAAAGAAAAAAGAAGTGATTCTCAAGAATTAGACCAGCTCTAGAAGGACCAAGTTGGATGCGCCACATGGTTAAGCAGACCATCAATTCAGTTGAAGTAAAGAGTACTTTGTGGATCATTTTACATACTTTAAGAAATGGATCAATTACTTGAGGCATTTAGTTAGACAGTGGAATAAGTTAAAGGAGCCTTTATGAGAGTTTTAATAAGAAGGAAAAGAGTTGTTATTGATCATGAGAGCAGAGGCGTAGCGAAGGGAGGGGGGCAATGCAACTTGCGCCCGGGGCACAATACCTTTTTAATACCTTTTTAGCGCCCCCCCCCCATTCGAAAACCATATAATATTATATGTAAAATATACCATTTGGCGCCCCTGAAACTCGGCGCCTGGGAACATATGTACCCCCGCCCCCTCCTAGCTATGCCTCTGCATGAGCGTTAGGGTTAAGATTAGGTAAGTCGTATCTAAATTGATCGACATTGGGAAAAAGTTTAAAAGTTGTGTAAAAAATAAAAAATAAATAAATAAATAAATATATAAATAAATAAATATATAAATAAATATATATATAATAAATAAATATATAAATAAATAAATATATAAATAAATAAATATATAAATAAATAAATATATAAATAAATATATAAATAAATAAATATATAAATATATAGGCCTATATAAATAAATAGATAAATAAATGCATATATAAATAAATATATTTATAAATAAATAAATATATTAATATACCATTGTTTTTGTATTGCCCTTCTTTTATCCCCATCGCTTGTCCGACAGAAGGATGACAGAGGATATTTTAAACTGGGTGGACTTTATGAACTTTCTAAGTGGGGATCGAACCTACCATTGTAAGTCGCCATACCATCATCTCCCTACCCCCACACCCCACCCCCATTGCAGTCTTTAGTTACACATGGTTTCTACAATATTGTTGTTCAGTTTACATTAACTCAAAACGTTTTAGAATAAATATTGTTGCCAACTGAATCTCTTATTTGTCATGTACATCTGGATATTAATCCGACTTGTTCATTGTTGTTGTTTATATGGACAAAAAGAACTAAATAACAACAACACACAATAAATTTACTATACAGACAAGTGAGTCTTCTATATACAGACATTTTGATACTAGGAGAAGCTGATCAATAGCTTTATTATACAAACTGAAACTTCGGGGTATTCTTCGACAAGCTTCCGTAGCTAGAATGTAATTTTCTTGTATATATCATTTCTCTTTTGGGTCCTTTTCTCGTTTTATCTCAACATATATTAAAATTGAATTTTGAATATATATATATATATATATATATATATATGTGTGTGTGTGTGTGTGTGTGTGTGTGTGTGTGTGTGTGTGTGTGTGTGTGTGATAGATATTATAGATATGACATTTAAAAGAGCTTTGAAATAATTTACAATTTTTTATCATTAACTGGGGATTTGATTAAATGCTTTATTTCTCTATTTATTTCTCAATTCAATACACAGTTTGTAGCAATAAAATAGACTTGATATCGCCCGTAAAGATTTTATTGTGCTAATTCAGTAAATCTGTTAATGGTCATTCTAAGGACTATAAATCTCTTTGGTAAGCTACCGCTACGTTCTTCATTAGTCTCGCGAGAAACATAAGCAATGACCAATGAGGCTCCTTACTGACCTTTGTGACCATAGTACTTTAAGGGCAGCAGTAGTGGTTTGTAGAAATAAAAAAAAACGACCACATAGGATATTTAGGGTTAAAACGACCACATAGGATATGTAGGGTTAATGTCTCAGTCCTGCAGGGTCTCCATGTAGTGTTGTTTTAGTACCAGGTCATATTTTAGTTTCAGTTTTTATTTCGTTTTTTATGTAATAATTTTAGTTTTCGTCTAGTTTTAGTCTTGCTCCTAATTTTAGTTTTAGTTTTAGTTCTCGTTGACGAAAAGTCAACATTTTCGTTAACGAAGGTTTTAGTTTTAGTTTTCGTGAACGAAAGCAACACTATATTTTAGTTTCAGTTTTTATTTCGTTTTTTCTGTAATAATTTCAGTTTTCGTCTAGTTTTAGTCTTGCTGCTAATTTTAGTTTTAGTTTTAGTTCTCGTTGACGAAAAGTCAACATTTTCGTCAACGAGTGTTTTAGTTTTAGTTTTCGTCAACGAAAACAACACTAGTCTCATGGAACGCAGTTGAAAATCTGTGTTGGCTACCGACACACACGCATATCACACTCACATCTACATAAACACATCACACCACTGACACAAGCTAATACATACTGTATTGTTTTTTAATAAAGAACAAAAATGGCTTTATTATGATTGTCACACATTTAAAAAAAATCATTTACTCTAAATGCAACAAATAAGAAAAAATTTAAAAGTTTAATAATGAAATATATATAGTCCAGTCCAGTATAGTATAGTACAGCACAACACAGAACAATACAGTACAGTTCAGTACAATACAGTGCTGTGCAGTACAGTGCTGTGCAGTACAGTACAGTACAGCAAATTCAGTACAGTGCAGTGCGGTGCAGTACAGTGCAATGCAGTGCAGTACAGTACAGTTGATAAAAGAGAACTATGTATGCCTCTTATAAGTGAACAGCAACATTCGCCTGACCCCCAGTCGAGGACTGCCGCCAGACAATCTTGGATCCCTGACAATCTTGGATCCCTGACAATCTCCACCAACTAGGGCTCCATTGCCCACGTTCAACCACTTATTGGTCCGTTATTCAATAACAAATAATGCCCTTTATAGCATTTCTTTAATTTAATTCAAACACAACATCTCTAATGTTATCTATCTCCACACAAAGTCAACATCTATCAGTACACAGTATTTCCAATGATATCTATCTCCACACACAGTCAACATCTATCAGCACACAGTATTTCCAATGATATCTATCCCCACACACAGTCAACATCTATCAGTACACACAAAAAAAAACATCTATCTTTACACTGATCTAAAAAAAAAGCCCAACTATTGCTAGTCCCATCAAGTGCTATCACTACCTACGAGTACCATAGCAGCCCCCTTCCCCCCAATCATACTAGAAGAACCAAAAATAAAAGTGTTTTTATCTGCTTACCCTCTCCACCCCTCCCCCACCCCCGTGGCACTTGTCTCATTTTTCAACAATTGTAACACACACATCTCTAACTCACTATAGGAACACAGCCCAACACTCCACCCTCACAGCCCCGCCCCCGCCCCCCAATAGCATGATGAACAATAGAGGCTCAATGTATTGAAATGTTGAACTTGACGGAGTCAGCCAGTGACTCCGATATATCCCTGGAGTCTCCCGGGTGGGGTGTGGGGGGAGGGGGGTGGCGGTATGGATTCTAAATGAAATTAATCGAATTTCACCCCGCATACATCGGGACACCGCCATTATCAGCATGGCCGCCATCTTGACGTCCGTGGTATCGCCTTGACAAGATTCGCTCGATTCCTCCAGGGATTCGCGCGTGCATAACAGTCGCAGTCGGATAGTTGTCTGCTATCGTCGCACAAACACACACACACGCACACACACACGCACACGCACACACACGCACGCACATAAACTGGACGAGACAATTGTGGGAAAAATGTACATGATCAAATTGATTTAATTTTTTCTTTTTTTTTTCTTATATGGGCCTATATATGTATGTATGCCTGAAGCCGAGTAGGGTTTCTTCTAGACTAGTGGTTCTCAAAAATTTCTGATTTTTTTTCGCCGCCACTATTCAGGCCCGTAGCGTGCGGGGTGGGGTAGGGGGGCCCGGGCCCCCCCTGAGTTTTGTCTGGCCCCCCTGCTTATTTTTTTCTACTTCGTAAAATGTATTACCTGCCCCCCTGCTATTGCCTGACCCCCTGCTGTAGAATGCCTGGCCCCCTCCAGTAGAATTTTTACGCTACGGGGCTGCCACTGTTAAACCTGTTCGGATCTCACGAGCCAAATGTAAAGAAAGAAAAAAAATATGTATACAAGCAGAAAGAAATAATTAGTTGTTTTTATTTTTCGAGTAATTTGTTTTTTTTTTTTTAAATAATGTATGCGACCCACTTCAAATTTGACGTGTGAAGCCCTTATAAGGATGAGATAAAATCTCTTAGACCCCCCCCCTTCCCCCTATAAACCACTAATAGAGGCTAACGGTTTGGCGCCCTTTTTTCAACCCCCCTCCCACCATTTTCCGTTATTGGTCCTCAGGTCGACAATCGAACGCCTTACCCCACGACCAACGGCCCCCCCACCCTCCCATTCACATCTGATAGCCACACCCACACTTTGAGAGTCACTGTTCTAAAACAGATAAATAAAAATGATGCCATTGTGCTTAAAGTGTGTGTGTGATTGTGTGTGCGTGTGTTTTCCTATATCCATGTATATGATGAGATGTAAAAAAGTGTGTGTGATTGTGTGTGCGTGTGTTTGCCTAAATCCATGTATATGATGAGATGTAAAAAAGTGTGTGTGTGATTGTGTGTGCGTGTGTTTGCCTAAATCCATGTATATGATGAGATGTAAAAATGTGTGTGTGTGATTGTGTGTGCGTGTGTTTGCCTATATCCATGTATATGATGAAATGTAAAAAAAGGAGACGTAATTGGAATGGTCAATCCGGGTTCGACATATTCTGGTTTTTTTTTTTTGTTTTCAACTCGACTTCTATTTGGCTACATGTTTTGTTTGTTTTTTTTTATTAATAAATATAAAAAAAATAATGGGGGGAGGAATTAAAGTTGGGACAAGCGGAGTACAGATGGGATGGGTGGTGGTAGAGGGGGAGGGCGGTTGAACTGGGAGGCGGGGAGGGGGTCGAATCCATTTTCGGATAAGTTTTCATCGGAACTGAATCCAATTATAGGATTGTAGAGACAAGGTTTCACCATTACACGTTTTGACCCCCCTTCCCCCACCCCCCACCCTTATCGTGACCCCTTTAACCTGTAAATCGAACCAAATGAATAAAATATCTTAACCAAAAAAAAAAAACATCAAGAAGAAAACAATTTTCTGCAATAAAAAAAAAAAAAGATTTTTATAAAATTGTTATGATAAATAAAACGTGGAAATTTTGATATCCAATCATCATATATTTATATTTATTGCGTATTTCTCAGATATGCGTCAAAAGTTACACACAAACACACACACACACACACACATACTCATGAACACAATTGCACTCCAGGTCATTTATGTAAATGTTGTCCTAGTAAAACGTCCCTCCGTATCACACCCCCCCCCCCACAGGCTTTCAGCTATTCTTTCAGTTCCTCAATTCGTCCGCGACTCAACTTCATTGTTTTACAAATATTGTAAGGATTAACTTTTTGTATTATTTTACAAGAAATGTCTATCCCTTTAGTGATAAAAGTGATTTGCAGATAAAGCAGGGTCCAGGCAATAGCAGGGGGGGGAGCAGGTAATAAGATTTTACTAAGTAGAACAAATAAGCCGAGGGGCCTAGACAAAATGCAGGGAAGGGGCGGCCACCTTCCCCCCTTCCCGCACGCTACGGGCCTCCCTGGATACCAGATTGCAGGTCAATAGACAAAGAACCCGAAATAGATTGGTTCAATGGGCAGTGGCGTAACGGGGCACCACGCCCCGGTCGCTACCCACAATGGGAGCCAAATGGTGTATTTTACATATAATATATGTCTTTAGAATTTTTTTTGGGGTGGGGGGGACGCTAAAATAAGGTATTGTGCCCGGCGCGAGTTAAGCTCGCTACGCCATTGCCAATGGGTCCCGCATCAGATTTGCCAGCTGCACCTGTCACGATAATCATCATATATAATAATACTCATTTCCAGTGTGCGTTAAATCGAAAGTAAAGAATTAATACAACAGTATTCCAGTTTAAAATACCATAATCCATGAAAAAAATTGGATCTGCCCGAAACCAAAAAATAACCTCGCCTGCCGATCAAGACTAAGGGGATATAACCCTATGCAAATGTTTTGCAGGGTACAGCTAGTTTAAAAAATACCATTTAGTAGCTACAGCCACAATGGCTTCCTCGACAAGGAGAAGAAAAAAATATGGCTGTCTATGAACCTTTAGAGGGGACGGATGGCCGAGTGGTGTAGAGCACTCCATTGTCGACCTGAGAGTCCTGGGTTCAAGCCTCGGTGAGAGCAGCCAAGGGACTTTGTCCAGATCCTGGCGAAGCTTGGCAAAGTGTCCCTCAAGTACACACAGCTGTAAATGTGTACCTGACTTTAAGTTGGGGGAGTACAGGCGGCTGGATGTTGTGCTAACCACACAATCCCTTCATATGCCGAGGTTATAGAAACAAGGTGGATTTTACACTTCCTCTGTCTCGATGGTCATTGTAAGGATTAAGGGATCTGTAGGCCTACATACCGATATCTTCCACATCAACATTATCATTCGTCTTTTTCTCTTGTGATTATTTTTTATGAAAAATTCATTGTAAAAGTCGATTATTAAAAAAAGCAAACATTTATGATTATTAGGATAACTTAAACAAAAAATATTAGAAAATATAATAGCAAATAACCCTGTTATTTAGATTAAGTACGTCGTCTACTGATTAATGAACTTTATTACACACGTCATAGACTTTGATAGTTTATTTATTACTTTCTCCTCATACCAAAAACGATCAGCGATAACACTTGGTCTGCTAGTTTTAACATGGATCTCAGAGGCTTATGGACACATCCAATGATAGCTGCAATACACCACTGTGCGAATAAACGCCATCTTACTAAAAATATTGCACTAATTCTAACAATGCTACAAGTCAGTCGACTAACGCCCATTGAAATGAAACTGTCAGCCAACAACCAAAAATTTTTTAAACAACAAAAACGATGGTTGAGTTAGTAAATAAGTTTTTATTAACCCCCCCCCCAAAAAAAAAAAACAACCCAACTGTACTCGAGAATTCAATACGACTACAGTCTACTTTAATTAATGTAGGCGTAGTGTGGGGTGGAGTGAAATATTGGAGTTTGGAGGGGGTGGGGGTATGTATTGAGGGGGGTTGTTGTACTTTGACACAACTGGAGTTTGACAATATGCCAGACCTGGAGTTTGAACTAAGTCGCAGAATATGTAGGCCTTATGTAGGATATGTAAGTCGCAGAATATGTACTTATGTAGGATATGTAAGTCACAGAATATGTAGGCCTTATGTAGGATATGTAAGTCGCAGAATATGTAGGCCTTATGTAGGATGTAAGTCGCAGAATATGTAGGCCTTATGTAGGATATGTATGTCACGGAATATGTAGGCCTTATGTAGGATATGTATGTCACGGAATATGTAGGCCTTATGTAGGATATGTAAGTCGCAGAATATGTAGGCCTTATGTAGGATATGTAAGTCACGGAATATGTAGGCCTTATGTAGGGTATGTAAGTCGTGAATATGCAGGCCTTATGTAGGGTATGTAAGTCACGGAATATGTAGGCCTTATGTAGGATATGTAAGTCACGGAATATGTAGGCCTTATGTAGGATATGTAAGTCACGGAAGATGTAGTCCTTATGTAGGATATGTAAGTCACGGAATATGTAGGCCTTATGTAGGGTATGTAGGTCGCAGAATATGTAGGCCTTATGTAGGGTATGTAAGTCACGGAATATGTAGGCCTTATGTATCTATCCATGTGCTATATGTATACATCCATGTGCTATATGTATCTATCCATGTGCTATATGTATATATCCATGTGCTATACTGTTTTGAAAAAAGGAGAAATGACACTAAGGGCGGCATTCTTTTTTGTACTTATAGGTAAAGGAGTTTTTAAACAAAGGTGCACTTTCTGCATGATATACATTCTGTGGTTTAGATCTAATGCAAAATGTCGAAGTATGCAGCACTGGCATGTATTCTCAGTTACGGCTAGATATACATATCTCCATCAAATCTTATATCAGAATTAAAGCACTGACCACACTGTCTAGATGCCATTCACTATAGTAACTGCGTTTGTGATGGCAAAAGGAGAAAAAATTTTGTATTACCACCCAAGATGTTAAAAAACAAAATTAAACTCTGGGCCCCGCTAATGATACTTGCCCAGTGGCGTCTATACAGTGTATACAGAACCGTTTCTACGTTGTTTTTTTTTAGAGGGATTAGGGCCTAAGATATCTAGTCTTAAGTTTATATTATTTCGTTCTTCAATGCCGGTACATTCACTAATAATATAGTAATGTTTAAAAAAAACAGGGGTCATAACTCCCAGGGAGTAAACCACAAGGTACACGGAAGAACAATGGAGGGGATGCGGGGTGTTAACCTGGAAGCCGCCCCCCCCCCATCCCAATTGAAAAGCAAAAGACAAATGTACCAGCGTACATTTTAATGCTGTATGACCAAAAAGGGGACGAATGATGCCAAATAAAGAATGTGAAACTCGGGACATCTGGTCATCTGAAAACCCGACCTACTTTTGTAAAACGTAAGTTAACAAATACTGCAATTAAAAAAAAACAAAACAAGCAGGCATAATAAAAATGTCGAAATTGTCAACACTAAATGGAAGAAACCAAAATGTCAAAGTTGTCAACACTAAATGAAGAAACTAAAATGTCGAAGTTGTCAACACTAAATGAAGAAACTAAAATATCGAAGTTGTCAACACTAAATGAAGAAACTAAAATGTCAAAGTTGTCAACACTAAATGAAGAAACTAAAAAAGCGAAGTTGTCAACACTAAATGAAGAAACTAAAATGTCAAAGTTGTCAACACTAAATGAAGAAACGAAACAGTGAAGATGAAATAAATGTTTATTTGTTTATTTTCTCATGAAAACATTTGATATCATCAACAAAATGTCCTATATATCTTTATGTCTTCTACACAGATTTTTTTAATGCAATTATTAAGCGTCTTCCATACATTATCACCTTCATCAATTACTTCTGAACTTTAATATTTGCTATGGTACATCAGACGTCCCTAAACAGTTGTCTCATGAATATCCCATAGATAAGGCGACAAGATAAAGTAAGGAACGAAGATCTCTGGCCACTGGCAAACCAAGACCCCATAGACCTACAAATATCCAGAAGGAATTGGCGTTGGATTGGTCACTCAGGCAGCCTCCAGAAGACCTTATGAAAATGGCTCTGCAGTGGAATCCCCAAGACCAGAGAAAGGTTGGCTGCACAAAGATCACCTAGAGAAGGTCTTGCGAACAGGAGAAAAAAATGCTGCAACCAAAATTGAGGTGAACTGAAAAAGGCCTCGAAAACAGTCGCTGGAGAATGATTGCTGAGGCCCTCTGTTCTGAAAGGAGTTCAAGGGATTAAGTCAAGTTTGATGACGCAATTCAATGGAATTAACTAAGAGAAGTAACCAGATGCTCTCATAGTACAGTGTTACCTTTTTTCATTACCGGTGCTTTGACAAGTAATAAACCCAATTGTTAATAGAATATCTATAAATATTTCATGAATTAATAAAACAATTAATTTTACATACTTTTATGTGAAAGTTAATTTTGCGAAATATGCTTACCCCAAATAAGTTAGGAGGAAAGGTGGCTCAAAGTTGTGCTACCCACTAAATCTCTTCAAAAGTTGTGGATACTGAAACAAATACTAAACTTCATTAGCCCCGATGCGCCCCAACGGATTAAGTTAATTATATGTGCGATAACAAGTGTTTCCTCAAGTCGGACAATGGGATGTCACTCTTATTACATATTAAGCAAGAATAAAAGAATATTTGATTAAAAGAAGCCTTATAAGGTGAGTGTGGTTGACAAACTGGTACTAAACTCTGAAATTGTTTTCCTCCAGAGTGAACCAACTGGTGTTTGGTCAAACTTTCCTTTTTGAAGTAAGAGTTATAGCAGACTGAACATTTAAATGGTCTTTCTCCAGTATGAAATAACTTGTGTTCATTTAAAAGCTCTCTTTTAACATAGTTTTTGTGACATAGTTCACATTTAAATTGCCTTTCTCCAGTATGAAGTAACTGGTGGCTTTGTAAATTATTTCGATGAGAAAAACCTTTATCACATAGTTCACATTTAAATGGTTTTTCTCCAGTATGAAGTAACTGGTGGCGCTGTAAATGTCTTTGTTGTAAAAAACCTATAGGACATAGTTCACATTTATAAGGTTTTTCTCTAGTATGAAGTAACTGGTGGCATTTTAAATTTGCTCGACGAGAAAAACCCTTATTACATAGTTCACATTTAAATGGTTTTTCACCTGTATGAAGTAAAAGGTGGCCTTGTAAATTTTTTTGACAAGAAAGACCTTTATTACATAGTACACATTTAAATGGTTTTTCTCCAGTATGAAGTAACTGGTGGCATTTTGAATTTGCTCGACGAGAAAAACCCTTATTACATAGTTCACATTTAAATGGTTTTTCACCTGTATGAAGTAATAGGTGGCCTTGCAAATTTTTTCGAGAAGAAAGACCTTTATTACATAGTTCACATTTAAATGGTTTTTCTCCAGTATGAAGTAACTGGTGGCGTAGTAAATCCTCTCGATGAGAAAAACCTTTATGACATAGTTCACATTTAAATGGTTTTTCTCCAGTATGAAGTAACTGGTGGCGTTTTAAATGTGCTCGACGAGAAAAACCTTTATGGCATAGTTCACATTTAAATGGTTTTTCTCCAGGTTCAGTATGACTTACTAGGTGATTTTTAAGACTTGACTTGTGCAAAAAACCTTTATTACATGTTGAACATTTAAATATTCTGATGCCAGAGTGATTTGCAATATGGTATCTTAAACATCGTTTTTTGATAAAACATTTATTACATAAATCACATCTATACATCATGAGATGCTATTAATAGATACTTCACTATCATTAAAGTCTCAGATGATAAATACAAGTTTGTGCAAAAGTATCTCAAGATTCCACCATTGTTTATGATTAACAAAACCAAAAATATCCTTTTCCTAATGCAAAGAGAGGGGTTGTTACAGAAAACTATATGACTGTTACAGAGAAAAATATATAATTACTCAAGCTCACTGTGTTCTAATGAAAACAATTCAGTCCATTTAATATGAATTTCTGTTGAAATTTTCTGTAAGGAAAAAAATATATATTGTAGAGAAAAGTTTAAATATGATACTAATTCATGTCATTAAATTATTTGGATGAACTTTTAGTGCATACACTTTTTTAAATACCTGTTTATATAAAGTTTTTATTGTAATAGGCAGCTGTGATAGCTGAATATTATATTCAAAGCTTTATTAACTGTAATTTGTGTATGTGTGAAGTCCCTGTAAGGATGAGACGAAATCACTTAGATCCTATAAACCACAAATGGAGTTGTTTTTGCAATGTCCTTCTTTCATCCCTATCATAGCCAATAGTGCCATGGCCATAGAGGCACCTCGGAAGATATAGCATGGAACTTTAACTGTAACCTAAAAAAATCCTTTGGCCCTGACTGGAGATCAAACCAGGGACCCTAAGGTTGACTGATAGTCAAACACTTAAATGTGTGTTCACAAATAGCTATTTACTTTGAAAAATTAGAACTTTGCTCTGCAACCTGTGTCAGTTCACAGCAGTATAAAACTCTGTCCCACAATTAAAGCCTATTGGGGTTTCTGTTATTTTGTTTGAATGGGGAAGAGGGTTAATTTTCTATCATTTCTGCATTTAAGATATATAATCTACCTCTTCCAGAAATTTAAAAAAAAAAAAGGAAATTTGTGCCTCTATTAAAAAAAATAAATAAGCACTACTAAAATATATATATATATTTTTTATAGCGTTTGATAGTTGTGTGTATTTATAGAGTGGTCTTTGTAAAATATAAGGGATTGTTCAATATTCTTGCTAATAATTTGCTTTGAAAAAGTCAACATGCAGCAAGATGATCTGATTTATCTGCATAAAAAATATGCCAGTTAAGGGTTCTTGGTTTATTGTACACCAAATAAAATTTTAAAAAATCCATTTAAAAAAAATAAATAAATAGGATTTATTAATTTAAAATGCATTCAAAGTAGAACATTATTGAACATTATAGTGTTATTGTCATATTATACTGAGACATGGTGTATTCATTTATTTAGCATTGCATTCATCATTAAATCTTCAATGGGTCATTATTATGTGAATGTGTTTTTTTAACAAATCCCCTAAGTGGTGCAGGTATCAGAAGGTGAAATTTTTAACTTTTAATGGCCTCACCTATACATTAACATTACTCATTGACCCTTTTTGCTTAACATTTAGTCAATATTGTTTTACAAAGCTTTTTTAATTTCAGTTCTATTATATACATAAGAATTATCTACAGAACTTTGATTTGATCTTATTTATTAAGCCTTCATAGGTCAGGAAAGGTCTGTAAGCCAAAATAACTCTCTCTCCATAGACCCAAAACTAAAATATGCATTATAGTACAAGTCAGTTGAATAGAAGACTATTTATAATTTCTATCTTTTGGCATAAGAAGATCTTTCCAATTTAAAATAGATTACGGTTTCCCAAAGTATTAGATGTAGGCAGTTGGCTTGACCTAATAATAACAAAAAAAAAAAAACAATGTTTTTTTTCTTTGGCTACATAATAATCACCAAACCTAGCATCATAATAATAAATTACACAAATTATATACTGACAAAGTTTTTTTTTTGGTATAAATTTGATACAACTCTGTAAGACTAACACTTTAAAAATTTCGATCCATCGATAAGTCTATTATAGGGATTAATGTTCATCTATAAGGTTATTATAGGTTTACATTGATAAGCTATTATTATTTTCCATGCAAAATTCATATATCAGATAGATTCTGTATAAAAATATATGTAGTTAATCTTTCACTGTCAAAAATCCAACCCTTGTGTATTTTAAAAAAATTATAAACATTTCTTTAAACTTTTTATTTTTTTTTTAATTCTAAGCAGCAATTTTGGTTTGTTTACCCATGCGGAAAATATAGTTCTCTGGAAAAAACTATACAAACAGCGAAAATTTTCTGCAGCAATAATTCTGACTTGGTGTGAATGTTTCCATAAAAATATAATTACTGTGAAACAGACATCGAATCAGCAAAGTAATTAGATACCAAAATTTCTAACCGAAGGTGGCATAGTAACATAGTTTTAATATAGAGAAGTATTAATTTTACTTTTTAATGATGTAAGATTCAAAATATGACTCCATAGAAAGCTTGCCAATAGTACACACTGAATATGAATAAACTGGAGTGGAGATTAGCTTAAAATAACCCTAAGAAATATTTTTTTTTTGTAAATTATTTATAAAATGACATCCGTTAGCACAAAGAAAATCATTGATTTCTCCCGAAAATATTTTAAATTTAATTTCAAGAAAGATGATGTAAACAGTTGATATAACAACTAAAAATAAAGGAGTTTTAAACTGGAAGATGGGATTATCCTGTTACACTTTTGCTCCATATGGAATTAAGTTAGCAAAAATACTCATTCTATTAATAACTATACATCTACCATTACATTTATCATTAGTTATCTTTGGAATGCAATAGGCCTAAATATTTGCTATTTAAATCTACATTCATATGATATTTTATTTTTGGAGACATGTTTTTTTATATTTGTAGAGTAGTACAGTACCAATTTTTTTCAGAACATAAGTAATGGATACAATGTACCTGGTATATATCATTAAATTAAAAAAATTCTTTGATTATTGTTACTGAGAAATCTGATAAACATGTTTTTTTTAAAACTTCTTTTGAGCTAGAAAGAAAAAGTTTTCTTCTAATTTAATTTACCTGTAGCTTTTCAAAAAAATTAACTTTGTTTACTTTCAGTAGAGGATGACACTGGTATGTGAAATGTATAATCTCACTCTGTTCGACTGGCAACTTTTTAGTTCATTATGCCTGTAGAAATCTTCTGTGGAATAGAAAAAAAAATTAAATTGTTGAAACAAGTAGAAATACTTGACTAATTAATATCAAGAAATAATTTGGAAAAATGCTATGTGAACATATTTCTTTTATGCAGTAATGACAGATTATTATAAACAACATTACTATATAGTCTCTTTTTGTGCTAAAATCACTCATTAAAAAAACCGCATCCATAGTATTATTTATAGAAACAAATATTTTAGGGTACAGTGTTTTTTTTTTAATATAGTTAGCATAATCATTCATAATAAAATTATCTCAAGTTTAAATATGTATAACATTCATTTACATATAAAGCCTAACCCTATCCCCAACCCTATTCCTAACCCTAATCCTGAAAAAAAAAAAAAATTTATATATGTCATGTTCATTATACCCTACTATAATGGTCACGTTTGGTCCCGTAACAAGTGCGATTTTTTAACGCACTGGCTCAGGATACGTCAAAGACGTACTCTGTATTTTTTTTTAAGGGATATGTCAACAGAATGAACTCTTATGATTTAAAGTTATTTTCTTTTCGCGGGAAATTGCATAGCCGAGCAATTTTTTCTAATTATACATTAAAATGATGGGTTAGTTTGTGTGGCGCGCTAGTAAAGTTGGTTGTTTGCTTGGCCGAGACCCAGTTTGGCTTACTATGTGAGGGTTCGATTCCTCTGAGAGACATAAATTTTTTTCTTCAGATTTTATTTTTCAGGATCAGGGTTAGGGATAGGGGGATAGGGTTAGGGTGTGGAGCAATATCTATTTATGGTCCCCGAAAAAAAATATCTCCGATTATTAACAATAAATTACGTCATCAACGTCTGCAGTAAATAAGAGTTCTCATTCATTCTGTTTACTCTTTAAACGTGTTAAAACGATCGCCAATTTTGAGCACCATCATTGTGTAATAATATCATAATATAAACTGCATTTCCCGCGAAAAGAAAATAACTTTATATCATAAGAGTTCATTCTGTTGACGTATCCCGTAAAAAAAATACGAAGTACGTCTTTGACGTATCCGGAGCCAGTTCGATTTTTTAAATGCCCTTCTTACATCCCCACCATAGCCAATAGTGCAATTGCCATGGAGGCACCACGGAAGATATAGCAGGGAACTTTAACCAGAACCTGAAAAATCCATTGGCCCTTACCGGAGATCAAACCAGGGATCCTCAGGTTGATAGTCAAACGCTTAACCAAATGACCATCCGTCCATGTTTGTGTAGAAATGGCTATTTACCTTGAAACATTAGACCTATGCTCTGAACCTGTGTCAGTTCACAGCAGTATAAAACTCTGCTGTACAATTCAAGCCTGTTTGTGTAAATTTGTGTTTCTATTAAAAAAAAAATAAATAAGCACTATGAATATATATTTGTTTGTAGCGTTTGATTGATGTGTGTGTTCATAGAGAGGTCTTTGCACAAGTGGGAAAAACTTTGCTTTTACGTAAAATATAGGATAGCTATAAAATAGTCCTGTGTTTATTGAATATAGTTAGCATAATCATTCATAATAAAATGACTACAAGTTAAAATATAGATAACATCAGTTATATATAAATCGTATATGTTGTTAGTCCAATACTTTATACAGCTCACCCATATCTCACACTTCTCCCCCCACCCCAACAAATAAAGGCCATTTCCCTCCATCCATCTCTACGATCCCGACTCCGGGTCCACAGCTAACCAAATCTCCGGGGCCAACTGATCTCCTCAGATCGCTTGTCTCCCCCTAGCTGTAGTTACCCGTACCGTCGTATACCACCCGGTCTCCTTGTAGTTCTCCCCCCCCCCCCCCCCCACGGTCTGTCTGCTGGGACATGAGCTACAGTTACCTCCCCTTTGGAAAAACTAGACAGTATTTAATCTTGAAATGGACAGGCGCTGGATTAGAGTTTTAGACCATTGTTTTTTTTTTCTCTCTTTCCTTTTGTGGAAGAAGAAAAGGAGAAACCCATGAGGGTCCGTTCTGTACATAAATTAAATCGGTGGAAGGGGGGGGGGGTTCTGATTTATATTGATCTGGTTGGTAGGAGAACAAGAGATCCAATTTATCTTTACTTTCGTATTATTTTTTATTGTTATTATTTTAATTTCGGCTGACAGACATAATTTTTCGGCTGATATCCGGATTTCTTCGTAAATTGAGTCAATTGAAATTTGCGGCTGATTTAAGGCTGATTGCGAAATATTTTGCTGAAATTCGGCTGATGCTTAGACAATAATGAATTGATAAATCTTCAGCAGTAAAACAATTTTACTATACTTTGGGAAAAAAAACACTTTTATATGCTGTCCTACCAATACAGTGCATGAATACATTCCTCTCATTCAGTTTCTGTCACTCAATACCTTGATAAGCACTTAAAATACAAGTTTATAATTGTGATGAATAAAACAAACGCGATGCAATTTATAAGCTAATAGACTTGATCGTTTGACATGCAACGATAATGATAATGGCACTGACAGTTCTGTGGTGTTTACGTTACCGTGATACTGACAGTACTGCGTGGTCAATGTTTACATAACCGTGGTACTGGCAGTACCGTGTGGTCACTGTGTACGTTACTGTGCTACTGACAGTACTGTGTGGTCAATGTTTACATTACTGTGGCACTGAGAGTAATGTGCGGTCAATGTTTACATTACCGTGGTACTGGCAGTACTGTGCGGTCAATGTTTACATTACCGTGGTACTGGCAGTACTGTGCGGTCAATGTTTACATTACAGTGGTACTGGCAGTACTGTGTGGTCAATGTTTACATTACCGTGGTACTGGCAGTACTGTGTGGTCAAAGTTTACATTACCGTGGTACTGGCAGTACTGTGTGGTCAATGTTTAAGTTACGGATGTACTGACAGTACTGTGTTGTCAATGTTTACGTTATTGTGGTACTGGCAGTACTGTGTGTTGAATGTTTACATTACCGTGGTACTACCGTGGTACTGACAGTACTGTGTGGTCAATGTTTATGTTACCGTGGTACTGGCAGTACTGTGTGTTCAAATTTTACGTTACCTTGGTACTGACAGTACTGTGTGGTCAATGTTTACGTTACTGTAGTACTTACACTAGTGTGGTCAATGTTTACGTTACCGTGGTACTGACAGTACCGTGTGGTCAACACTAAATGAAGAAACTAAAATGTCAAAGTTGTCAACACTAAATAGGACAAAATAAAAAGTCGAAGTTGTCAACACTAAATGAAGAAACGAAACAGTGAAGATGAAATAAATGTTTATTTGTTTATTTTCTCATGAAAACATTTGATATCATCAACAAAATGTCCTATATTTCTTTATGTCTACTACACAGATATATTAATGCAATTATTAAGCGTCTTCCGTACATTATCGCCTTCATCTATAACTTCTGAACTTTAATATTTGCTATGGTACATCAGACGTCCCTGAACAGTGGTCTTATGAATATCCCATAGATAAAGCGACAAGATAAAGTAAGGAACGAATATCTCTGGCAACTGGCAAACCAAGACCCCCACAGACCTACAAATATCAAGAAGGAATTGGCGTCGGATTGGTCAATCACTCAGGAAGCCTCCAGAAAACATTACGAAAATGGCTCTGCGGTGGAATCCCCAAGGCCGGAGAAAGGCTGGTCACACAAAGATCACCTGTAAAAGATCTTGTGAACAGGAGATAAAATGTTGCATCCCAAATTGAGGTGAACTGAAAAAGGCATCCCAAAACAGAGTGCGCTGGAGAATGATTGCTGAGGCCCTCTGCTCTGCAAGGAGTTCAAGGAATTAAGTCAAGTTTGATGACGCAATTCATTGGAATTAACTAAGTGAAGTAACCAAATGCTCTCATTGTACGGTGATACCTTTTTACATTACCAATGCTTTGAGAAGTAATAAACACAATAGTTAGTAGAACATCGATTAATATTTCATGAAAGTTAACTTCGCAAGATAGGGTACCTCAAAAAAGTAAGCAGAAGAAAAAGTGGCATATGTTGAGCTACCCACTTAATGTCTAAAAAGGTTGTGGAAACTGAAGCAAATACTAAACTTCTTTTGCCCGATAAGCCCTTAAGGTGTAAGTTTATTATATGTGCGATAACAAGTGTTTCCTCAAGTCGGACAATGGGATATCACTCTTATTACATATTATGTAGGAAAGAAAGCATATTTGATAAAAAGCATTATAAGTGTGTGGACCAACTGAAGTTTGGTCAAACTTTCCTTTTGAAGTTAGATTCATAACAGACTAAATATTTAAATGGTCTTTCTCTAATAAGAAATAATTGTGTTCGTTGAAAATCTCTCTTTTAAAATAGTCTATATGACTTAGGTCACATTTAAATGGTTTTTCTCCAGTATGAAGTAACTTGTGGTGATGTAAATGTCCTTGTTGAGAAAACACTTTATTACATAGTTCACATTTAAAAGGTTTTTCTCCAGTATGAAGTAACTGGTGGCGTTGTAAATGTGCTCTACGAGAAAAACCTTTATTACATAGTTCACAATTAAAGGGTTTTTCTCCAGTATGAAGTAACTTGTGCTGATGTAAGTTTCCTTGTTGAGAAAACACTTTATTACATAGTTCACATTTAAATGGTTTTTCTCCAGTATGAAGTAACTGGTGGCGTTGTAAATCTCCTCGTTGAGAAAAACCTTTATTACATAGTTCACATTTAAATGGTTTTTCTTCAGTATGAAGTAACTGGTGGCGTTTTAAATGTGTTCGATGAGAAAAACCTTTATGACACTGTTCACATTTAAATGGTTTTTCTCCAGTATGAAGTAACTGGTGGCGTTGTAAATTTGCTCGACGAGAAAAACCCTTATTACATAATCCACATTTAAATGGTTTTTCTCCAGTATGAAGTAAATGGTGGCGCTGTAAATGTCTTTGTTGTGAAAAACCTATAGGACATAGTTCACATTTATAAGGTTTTTCTCTAGTATGAAGTAACTGGTGGCATTTTAAATTTGCTCGATGAGAAAAACCCTTATTACATAATCCACATTTAAATGGTTTTTCTCCAGTATGAAGTAAATGGTAGCGCTGTAAATGTCTTTGTTGTGAAAAACCTAAAGGACACAGTTCACATTTAAATGGTTTTTCTCTAGTATGAAGTAACTGGTGGCATTTTAAATTTGCTCGACGAGAAAAACCCTTATTACATAGTTCACATTTAAATGGTTTTTCACCAGTATGAAGTAACAGGTGGCCTTGTAAATTTTTTTGACAAGAAAGACCTTTATTATATAGTTCACATTTAAATGGTTTTTCTCCAGTATGAAGTAAATGATGGCGCTGTATATGTCTTTGTTGTGAAAAACCTATAGGACATAGTTCACATTTAAATGGTTTTTCTCTAGTATGAAGTAACTGGTGGCGTAGTAAATCCCCTCGACGAGAAAAACCTTTATGACATAGTTCACATTTAAATGGTTTTTCTCTAGTATGAAGTAACTGGTGGCGTTTTAAATGTGTTCGACGAGAAAAACCTTTATTACATAGTTCACATTTAAATGGTTTTTCTCCAGTATGAAGTAACTGGTGGCGTAGTAAATCCTCTCGATGAGAAAAACCTTTATGACATAGCTCACATTTAAATGGTTTTTCTCCAGTATGAAGTAAATGGTGGCGGTTTAAATGTGCTCGACGAGAAAAACCTTTATGACATAGTTCACATTTAAATGGTTTTTCTCCAGTATGAAGTAACTGGTGGCGTTTTAAATATGTTTGACATGAAAAACATTTATGACACAGTTCACATGTAAAAGGTTCAATATGAATTGCTAGGTTTTTTATAAGACTTGACTTCAGCAAAAAACCTTTATTACATGTTGAACATTTAAATATTCTGATGCAAGAGTGATTTGCAATATGGTATCTCAAACATCGTTTTTTGAAAAAACATTTATTACATAAATCACATCTATACATCATGAGATGCAATTTCTAGATACTTCCCTATCATTAAAGTCTCAGATGATAAGTACAAGTTAGTGCAAAAGTATCTCAAGATTCCACCATTGTTTATGATTAACAAAACCAATAAATATCCTTTTCCTAATGCAAAGAGAGGGGTTGTTACAGAGAACTATATGGTTGTTACCGAGAAGTATATATAATTACTCAAGCTCACTGTGTTCTAATGAAAACCAATCAGTTCATTTAATTAGAATGTCTGTTGATATCCTCTGTGGAAAAAAAAAATTATTGTAGAGAAAAATTTAAATATGTTACTAATTCATGTCATTAAATTATTTGAATGAAATTTTAGTGCATACACTTTTTTAAATACCTGTTGATATAAAGATTTTATTGTTATAGGCAGCTGTGATAGCTGAATATTATATTCAAAGCTTCATTAACTGTAATTTGTGTGTGTGTGAAGTCCCTGTAAGGATGAGACGAAATCTCTTAGATCCTATAAACCACTAATGGGGTTGTTTTTGCAATGTCCTTCTTTCATCCCTACCATAGCCGATAGTGCCATGGCCATAGAGGCACCTCGGAAGATATACCATGGAACTTTAACTGTAACCTAAAAAAAATCCTTTGGCCCTGACTGGAGATCAAACCAGGGAAGATATACCATGGAACTTTAACTGTAACCTAAAAAAAATCCTTTGGCCCTGACTGGAGATCAAACCAGGGACCCTAAGGTTGACTGATAGTCAAACGCTTAACCAAACCCCCATCTGTCTCCATGTGTGTTCACAAATGGCTATTTTCTTTGAAAAATTAGACCTTTGCTCTGCAACCTGTGTCAGTTCACAGCAGTATAAAACTCTGCCCCACAATTAAAGCCAATTGAGGTTTCTGTTATTTTGTTTGAATAGGGAAGAGGGTTAATTTTCAATCATTTCTGCATTTAAGATATATAATCTGCCTCTTCCAGAAATTAAAAAAAAAAAAAAGAAAATTTGTGCTTCTATTCAAAAAAATAAATAAGCACTACTAAAATATATATATAAATATATTTATTAGGGCTGCTGATTAAACTTCGTTAATTTGCGATTAACGCTTCAAAATAATTTTGCGATTAAAATTTTTAACGCAACACATAAATGCGTTAATTTTACCAAAATGATGAAAGTTCACCAAAAACGAAAAATAACAGAATTTCTCTCAACAATTTAAAGTTTTGGTCCATTTAGTTATTAAGTAGATCTACCACCCCGATCTGTCGCAATCCGCTCACACCCTAACCCCCAGGTATGTCGACAAAAGCCCCACTTGTAATATAAAATGAAGACAAGTAATCCTCCTGCTCCCTTTCCAATCGATGTAAAAACAGAAAAGTTTCATTTACTAGTTTACATTATATACTATGGTGTATTGGTGAAGGGACACAAGTGTATTGTTGAAGGTTAAAAAAAAACAAGTGTGCAATGAACCCGGTTATAATTAGATGAAAAAAAAATGAGATGATATAAATTTTGTATCATCCTTTTTTGCACATAATTTTGTATCGCATTTGGATAATACAGCACCTTTCTTGTCACGTCTGCATCAACTGCATTAATATTTCCATATACATGACACCTATAATTAGTGTCTAGACAGTGCCTAGACATGGTCTAGACTAGGCTATGCACACATCTGTACAGTAGGCATTCGTTGTATATTTCAGAATAATTGTGACACTGAGTTACAAAATATGACAGGGGGGGGGGGAAACAGTGGTTGAAATACGTCATTAGTTCGGAAACAATGGAACGAGGAAAAACATGTTTGGCATTGATGTTAATTTAAAAAGAAAACAATTCACATCACTTGGCGAGATCAGTGGCGCCGAGAGCCGACACGGGCCTCAGGGCAGGAACCATTGCGGGGCCCTTAATAAACATAAGTCGTGAAAAAATTGACAGATGCGGGCCCCCTGGCAATGACCCCCCCGCCCCCTTCTCGGCGTGCCTGGACGTGATTAATAAATGGCAATAAACCGGTCTCAATAACCATATCAATAGACATATGTGCAAATGTTTAATACATCTTTCTGAATTAATTATACCTCTTTCGTAAATTAAACTGACTTGTTTGTTATGCCAATATTATGCAATGATATTACTACATACTAGTTTGAATATAAACAAGGGGCTGTCCATTATTTACGTCAACAAATTTTTGGCGATTTTTACCTCCCCCCTTCCCCTTGTCAAACTTCCAGAGACCCCCCCCCCTATAAAATTACGTCAACATTTGATTCCCCCCCCATAAAAAAGGTAGCTTACAAAATGTTTATGTGGCAAAATTAGTAGGAATATAGTTAGTTTAATTAAAATACTGAATGTTAAGCGAGTGTGTATAACACAGGACTACAAACGCTGCTTAATTTTCCTTTATTAAGTAATTATATTAAATTAAAGAAAAAAAGTAACATTGTTGACGTCAACTTTTCTTGACCTCCCCCCTCCCCTTTGCCAACAATTGTCAAAAATTTTCTGACCCCCCCCTCCCCCCTATTTTGTTGACGTAATTAATGGACAGCCCCCAAATGTATTATATTGTGTCGATTAAAATATGCGTTAATTTGCGATTAAAATTTTTAATCATGCGTTAATTTCGATCAATTTTTTTAATCGAACAGCAGCTCTAATATTTATTATAGCGTTTGATAGTTGTGTGTATTTATAGAGTGGTCTTTGTAAAATATAAGGGATTGTTCAATATTCTTGCTAAAAATTTGCTTTGAAAAAGTCAACATGCAGCAAGATGATCTGATTTAACTGCATAAAAAATATGCCAGTTTAGGGTTCTTGGTTTTATGAAGTTTTGATTGTAATGCCCTTGTTTATTGTATACGAAATAAAATTTTTAAAAATCCATTTTAAAAAAATAAATAAATAGGATTTATTAATTTAAAATGCATTCGAAGTAGAACATTATTGAACATTATAGTGTTATTGTCATATTATACTGAGACATGGTGTATTCATTTATTTAGCATTGCATTCATCATTAAATCTTCAATGGGTCATTATTATGTGAATGTGTTTTTTTAACAAATCCCCTAGGTGGTGCAGCTATCAGTAGGTGAAATTTTTAACTTTTAATGGCCTCACTGACCTATACGTTAACACTACTCATTGACCCTTTTTGCTTAACATTCAGTCCATATTTTTTTACAAAGCTTTTTGACTTTCAGTTCTATTATATATATAAGAATTATCTAGAGACCTTTGATTTGATCTTATTTACTAAGCCTCCACAGGTCAGGAAAGTTCAGTAAGCCGAATAACTCTCTCTCCACAGACACAAAACTAAAATATGCATTAAAGTACAAGTCAGTTGAATAGAAGACTATTTATAATTTCTATCTTTTGGCATAAGAAGATTGTTCCAATTTAAAATAGATTACGGTTTCCCAAAGTATTAGATGTAGGCAATTGACTCGACCTAATAATAACAACAAAAAAAAAAACAATGTTTTTTTTCTTTAGCTACATAATAATCACCAAACCTAGCATCATAATAATAAATTTCACAAATTATATACTTAAATCAATTTATTTTCGTACAAATTTGATACAACTCTGTAAGACTAACAATTTGAAAATTTTGATCCCTTGATACGTCTTATTATACGATTATTGTATAAGGTTATTCTAGGTTAACATGGATAAGCTTTTATTTTCCATGCAAAATTCATATATACGATAGATTCTGTATTAATATTTATGTAGTTAATCTTTCACTGTCAAAAATCCAACCCTTGTGTATTTTAAAAAATTTATAAACATTTCTTTAAACTTTTTATTTTTTTAAATTCTAAGCAGCAATTTTGGTTTGTTTACCCATGCGGAAAATATAGTTCTCTGGAAAAACTTATACAAACAGCGAAAATTTTCTGCAGTAATAATTCTGACTAGGTGAGCATATTTCCATAAAAATATAATTACTGTGAAACAGACATCGAATCAGCAAAGTAATTAGATACCAGAATTTCTAACCGCAGTTGGCATAGTAACATAGTTTTAATATAGAGAAGTTTAAATTTTACTTTTTAATGATGTAAGATTCAAAATATGACTACATATGCAGCTTGCCATTAGTACACACTGAATATGAATAAACTGTAGTGGAGATTAACTTAAAGTAGCCCTAAGAAATTTTTTTTTTTGTAAATTATTTATAAAATGACTTCCGTTAGCACAAAGAAAATCATTGATTTCTCCCGAAAATATTTTAAATTTAATTTCAAGAAAGATGATGTAAACAGTTGATAAACAAATAAAAATAAAGGAGTTTTAAACTGGAAGTTGGGGTTATCCTGTTACACTTTTGCTTCATATGGAATTAAGTTAGCAAAAAATACTCATCTATTAACAATTATACATCTACCATTATATTAATCATTAGTTATCCTTGGAATGCAATAGGCCAAAATATTTGCTATTTAAATCCTACATTCATATGATATTTTATTTTTGGAGACATGTTTTTTTATATTTGTAGAGTAGTACAGTACCAATTTTTTTCAGAACATAAGTAATGGGTACAATGTACCTGGTACATATCATAAAATTAAAAAAATTCTTTGATTATTGTTACTGAGAAATCTGATAAACATGTTTTTTTTTAAAACTTCTTTTGAGCTAGAAAGAAAAAGTTTTCTTCTAATTTAATTTACCTGTAGCTTTTCAAAAAAATTAACTTTGTTTACTTGCAGTAGAGGATGTAACTGGTATGTGAAATGTATAATCTCACTCTGTTCGACTGGCAACTTTTTAGTTCATTATGCCTGTAGAAATCTTCTGTGGAATAGAAAAAAAAATTAAATTGTAGAAACAAGTAGAAATACTTGACTAATTAATATCAAGAAATAATTTGGAAAAATGCTATGTGAACATATTTCTTTTTAACATCTGATCGGCCATTTATAAAAATTTTGTATGCAGTAATGACAGATTATTATAAACAACATTACTATATAGTTTCTTTTTGTGCTAAAATCACTCATTAAAAAAACTGCATCCATAGTCTTATTTATAGAAACAAATATTTTAGGGTACAGTGTTTTTTTTAATATAGTTAGCATAATCATTCATAATAAAATTAT
>JAGDYQ010000068.1:1315434-1326757 GCA_021962125.1 Bulinus truncatus
TGTTCTCTCATTGTGTTTTATGCATGGGCCCTGGTGAGGGGGCTCGCCACAGGGGCCCCTGTAACTTTTTTACAAAAAGATAAAAATAAAGATAGAATATCTGGGAGTAGATTTATAAAATTAAAATAAAATTTACCTGTACTCACTAAAGTGTATCACTGTGATATCCATTTTGTTAAATAGGAGTGGCTGGGAGAAAGCCATGTTGGTTGCTATGAAGGAAGGGTCAGAGGTTGCAATGAAGGAAGGAATCTCCCAACGACGGGTAAATGGGAATGCACCAAAGGCTGACTGGGACCAAACTGATTTCAAGTAAATCAAAGGTAAAGAGGTAATAGAAGGGGACAACTAATCAAAGGAGGAGCACGCTTCCATTCCTCAACCACAATCTCACATCACCCTCCTCCTCCTTCAAGTGCTAAGAATGTGTGTGTGGGGAGAGTATGTGGGGGAGGAGAGAGTGGGAAGAGAGAGGTGAGAAGTGAGTGTGTGTGTAATAGAGAATGTGTCAAAACAGAGTGTGTGTGTGTGTGAGAGAGAGAGAGAAGTGTGTGTGTGCCAAAGAAGGTGGGAAATGTGAGGCAATATGTTTTTTTGTTTTATGCTATTTTTTCTCTAAAGTGGATAAAATTTGAAGAAACGCAATAAGCTGAAATATACCACATTGGCTATGACATGAGCCAAGTGGACATTTTTTTATTGTTATTTTAAATCAATAACACTAAAGAAAATGCTGAACCCTGACCCCCGTCCCTTACCCTAAACTCTGAATTCCCATCCCCCAAGCCGCCCCCATTGTCCCTCACATATCTTTAAAATATCTTCCAACAATAATAACATTTCAGCGTCATTGGATTATCTACTCTCAAAGATAATAGAGACCTTGATTCAAGGGGGACAGAAAGGGTTAACAAGTGAGTACCAGCCAATAAATAAAAAAAATTGTCTGGTTCAACTCCAAAGCCGTATTTGGCCCGAGAGCCGTAATTCGACCCTGGCTGGTACATACAACTTATGTAGTTTCACTAATAAATCAATTAAAAAAAATATAGATCTAAGGTGATGAAATGCGACTATTATGGCCGTATTCGTCTCAATGTTAAGTTTTTTTGCCGCTTGCGCAAAGCAGATTATTTTTCTATTATTTTATTACTAGCTGAATCCCATAGCTTTACCCAGCAAAACCTTTGCATAGAGTTATATTCCCTTAGGTATGATCAGTAGGCTAGGTTATTTTTGGTTTCGGACAGATCCGATTTTTTTCATGTTTTTATTACAATTTACAGATTCAATATGTTGTAGAAATACAAAAAATATAAATAAACTATTATTTAAATGTAATTATTTCACATTTTTTTGTTCTTTGGGTTTCATGTTTAAAAACCACAGAAACTATTCAAAACTGTAGATTTAAAAAAAAAAATAATATTTATCGAATCGAGACGCGGGCAAGACGCCATGTTTTAATTCTTGCTTTTCACTTTCGATTTAACGCAGAACCCAGACCGCTATTATTATATTAGCCATGCGTTCACTAAATTATTTATAACAATAACTCTTTTAAAGTATGTTTGTAACTAATGTCATAATGTTGGTCTTGTCGACATTGAGCCCCTCACTTCCCCCCCCCCCACTTTGCCCCCGGCCCATCCCCTGAAGCCGGATAATAAATTGTGACGGTACGTACTTCTGTTCTGTGAGGAAGTAATCGTGTTTTGTAATTGGAAGCAAAACAGAAATATCGATACTGCGACCATAATATAACGACGACGATACTTTGATGCAGCGTAGAGATCCGTCGGCAAGTGTATGACAATAATACCGGTTCGATACTCAAGAACGAATACTAACTTTCATTTCATCGAAATTTGTTATACATTATGATGGAAGGGAGAGAGTGGGGTGGGGGGGGGGGAAGGGGGGGTCGGGCTTGGAAAAAAAAAAAAGGAGTGAATCTTAGAATTTTGACACTAGAAAGAAATTCATCAAGAAATTCTGAACGATCTTCTGTCAGATGAACGGGCTGACACCAGGTGTGGGGGGGGGGGGGTGGGGGTGGTATGGGTAGACAGATGGATGAATGTTTAGTTGGATGGCACGAATTAAAGAAGACAGTGTGATGTAGGGTAGCATCTGGCCCTAGGAAGGGGATTGAAGTGGCCCGGCAGGGGAGGGAGAGTGGAGGGGGGAGGAGTGGCACAGATTTATCTGTTCGATATGTAATACCTGCAGATAAGCACACACATACTCTCTCTCTCTCTCTGTCTCACTCTCTGTCTCACTCTTTCTCTCTCACTCTCACTCTCTCTCTCTCTCTCTCTGTCTCACTCTCTGTCTCACTCTCTCTCTCTCTCTCTCTCTCTCTGTCTCACTCTCTCTCTCTCTCTGTCTCACTCTTTCTCTCTCACTCTCACTCTCTCTCTCTCTCTCTCTCTCTGTCTCACTCTCTGTCTCACTCTTTCTCTCTCACTCTCACTCTCTCTCTCTCTCTCTCTCACACACACACACAAACACACAAACACACACACACTGGCACACTCACATACTCAGCTATCGGGCAAACTGTTTGAACTCACCCTTTTCATGTCATGACGTAACTAACTACTTAAGTACGGGACAGTCGTATTTCCCCCCCCCCCACCCCTATCCTCTCTTTACTGACGTGTGTGAAGTCTAAAAATAGAACATCCTTGACAAATTTGACCGATATTTGAAAAAATAAATAAATATAAAGCCATTCTAACGTTAATTAAATTACTTGGTCTTCAATTGGCTTAACACACACCCGCTCACATAAAAATTTATCTTATTTACATTACAGACACACACACACACGCACGTGCATATTAGCACTTACTCAATCGTGCACACACACAACCTCGCGTTCGCGCGCACGCACACACACACACTTGTGCTCGACTAAAAAGTTGGAATAATCTCTCAGACAATACGAAAGGAATCTTGCAGCAATCATTGTTAGAAAAAGGTAAAGGTCAAACCATCTCCATCGCCATTTTTTGCTTATGCAGCACAAACGTGACGTCACAGTGAGCTCATTATCTCTATAATTAGCAACCAACCGGCTCGAGCGATACGGTGACGTCTGCCGCTTTTAACTTCTTTTTTTTTTTGTTGTTTTTCGAAATTTACTAAAACAAAGGAAGACCATTGGACGATCAAACCCTGGCTAGCAGTGGCGTAGCGAGCTTAACTCGCGCCCGGGGCACAATACATTTTTAGCGCCCCCCACCCAATTCGAAAACCATATAGTAAATGTAAAATATACCATTTGGCGCCCATTTGTGAGTAGCGCCCGCGGCATGATGCCCCCCCACCCCGCCCACTCCTCACTACGCCACTGCTGGGTAGTTAAGGTATGGGGATAGAAGTATCGGTGATTAGGGCACCAATCGGTTCCACGGTACTCAATACGTTTAGTGTAGATAAAAGCAGTAAAAAAAAAACAACTATGATGCTTCAAGCACTTTTATTAACCTACTTTCACTGAGTTGAAGAAATAAATAATAACGAAACAATTCTATATTTATAAATCTAATTAAAGGTAACACATGCCAATAAAAGATGTTTTAAAATAATCGCATTCTTGTTTCTTAAAATGTCATTCCGCCAGCATTGAAAAATCATCATTCAAAGTATTTATGTCTGTTATGGCAGACATTTTTGTGGAATTAAATCTCAACGTCAGTAGGCTCTCTCCTTAAACCAAAACAGATAAAAAAGGAAGACATTTAAAATAGATTAGACAGTACATTTATTTATTCTGAATGTCTCAAATAATTTTATGGCGTTTGCCGTATAGGCCTACTTGACAGTAAATTTTACGTCAGTTTTTTGAATGAACAAATCTTGAATGTTATAACGGTTTTCTGTAAATATAAGTTTTTTAAACAACAAACAAAATTTTAAAAAAGACAGACAGAATTGACATTTGGAGTAGTCAAAAAACAAACATTCACCACTCTCATATAAATCATTTATTACATATGTCAGGTTATGGTCATTTGATAAAATAAACCGTCAGCAGAAAGTAATTGCTTGAAACCTATCGAATGTTATACTTTGACTATGTATCAGACAATGTTGAATACAAATAGAAAACGAATTAATACAACGATATACACATTCATA
Organism: Bulinus truncatus; assembly: GCA_021962125.1. Taxonomy (NCBI): domain Eukaryota; kingdom Metazoa; phylum Mollusca; class Gastropoda; family Planorbidae; genus Bulinus; species Bulinus truncatus. The sequence goes on from JAGDYQ010000068.1 coordinate 1,319,584, forward strand.
GATAGATAGATAGATAGATAGATAGATAGATAGATAGATAGATAGATAGATAGATAGATAGATAGATAGATAGATAGATAGACACCATTAGACACATAGGTCGGTATGTAAACCTTTATCTTTCAAAAGTAACCAGAAGTTGCTGGGTTAACAAATTTCGATCAGCAACGTGAACAGCAGGGGTTCGAGTCTTAGGGCCTCCAGTGACCTCATGTCCACCGTATTGCCTCAATGGTTACTGCACCCACAGCTAAAGTGTGACATGTAGGAAGGACATTACGAAAGCTTTAGAAGTATTACCATTTTACTTAAACCAATTAGAAGTGCATAATCACATGAATTAACACACACACACACTCACACACACTCACACACACACACACACACACACACACAATAATAGTCTTAACAACAATGACTTATTTTTCTTTAGATAGTGTACAATCTATATTTTTTTTGACAACACTTTTCTAAGGACATACTTCACATTCCAGCCCCAAAACCATTTTTAGCAGGTTGTCTTATCTCCAAGATGCAGCGCCCTGGTGCATGCAGTCCAACAAAAAAATTGTAGGCAAAGGGCGGTATTTGGGTCAAACGTGGCTATTGCCCGTCCTGGAGCATTACAGGTCACTGGAACAATTGGTGGACGATAATTCTGGAAACTGCCAGGCGGAAGGTCTGGTGCCGCAGCGGCTCCAGGTAGGTTGGCGGTTGTTATGATGCCGGTGGGTGATATGCAATGTATTTGTGTGTGTGAGTGTGTGTGTGTGTGCGTGTGCACGAAAGAACGGTGTGACATTGTGTGCCTAATCATTAAGCTGTGTCACAGAGTAATGAGTGTGGTAGATTATAATAATCATGTCACAATTAACATTTCAGGTCGGTGGTTGGAAAGGGGTGGGGGGGGGGAGAGAGAGAAAGAGAGAGAGAAACAATATCAACATGGAGATTAGAAAAAAATGTATTTTAAAAGCAATAAAAAATAAATAAATAATTAAAACTTTAAAAGAAAAAGTGGTATCCATGGAATTTAGCCAAATTGACCATTTTTTGTGTGTGTTCGTCTGTGATCATTCCCGATTATGCCTGCTGCCAAAACTTTTTTTTTATAGGTTTGTATGTGTGGGGGTAGTAGGGGACGGGTGGTCGAGTGGTGTAGAGCGCTTGACTGTCAGGTCCTGGTGATAGTCCCCAAGTCCACCCAGCTTTAAATGGGTACCTGACTTTATGTTGGGGGAGTAAAGGCGGCTGGGCGTTGTGCTAACCACACAACCCCTTCATATACCGAGGTTATAGAAACAGATGAATTCTACATTTCATCTGCCCCGATGGCCCGATAGGGCTAAGGGAACTTTACTTTTATGTGTTGGGGTGGGGGTGGGGGTGGCTTAGACAGGGGCTTCATCTTCGTTTTAGAGAAGGGGGAGGGCTAGACAATAATGAACCTTATGAATAAAATATAATTATTACATCCCCATTGATTATTTTATAGGCTTTTTAAATGTATCTTTGCCAGTTCGTAATATTTTGTGATCAATTGCTTTTCATCATTTTCTTTCATCAGATTTGGCAAACGAATTTTAATTGCAGGGGTCTCTGCTAGAAAGCTACAAGTGTCTCACTGAGCCTGAGAAAAAAAGCATCGGTCATGCCAAATGGAGATCTATAACAGCTATTTTCAAGGTTACCGTAGAGTAGACATTGTATTACGGTGTTTAAGGATACAGGTATCTCCATGGAAACCGTGAACACTAATTTTTTTAACAGTTTATAAAACTTGCAGGTATTTCTATGGATGATAACATTCAATTTTGCACTCTAGTTTATCAGACGTGGATTTATCTAGAATTCTAGAAAAGATAATGTTAACACTGAACTACGGTAAATGTGGCTCAGCCACATTATGGTGGGGAAAAAACTCAGATTAAAATATGTGAGTATGTGGGTGTCTGTGCATATCTTGACGTTTGTGCGTATATGGGTGTCGGTGTGCCTATGTGTATATGGGTGTCTGTATGTTTGTAGGTGTCTGTATGTATGTGGATGCCTGGGTGTCTGAGTGTATGTGTGTATGACTATGTGTGTATGTTGTTGTCAGCAGGCCCACCGACAGAAATTTCGGGCCCCTGGGCAGTGCTGTCACGCCCCTCCCCCCGTGCTGATAATAATATTTTCAAAATTTGATTGACCATCTCAGTCCGGGACCTTAAACTCAACGGGCCCCTGGGCATTTGCCCCCCCCTCTCGGCTGCAGTAGTTGTCAGTGTATGTGTATGTAATATTATGTAGGTGCATGTTTGTATGAGTATTTGAGTGTCTGTATGTATGTGGGTGTCTTTTTGTATGTGGGTGTCTGTTTGTATGAAAGTGTCTGTATGTATATAGATGTCTGGGTGTCTGAGTGTATGTGTGTATGACAGTATGTGTGTATGAGTGTTTGAGTGGCTGTATGTATGTGGGTGTCTGTGTGTATGTAAGTGTCTGTATGTATCTAGATGTCTGGACGTACGTGTGTTTGAGTGTTTGTGTGTTTGTGCTGCTTTAAAGACCTTGAAATGTTAAACACAGAAATATAAAAAACAAAAACAACGTTAATACGGGGGGCTTTAAAAAAAATAAAAGAGCGGGGCGGGTGAAAAATGTATTTTAAAATTTTGAACAGCATGACGGATGACAATTGAAGTTTTTTGGAAGTATTTGGCGACACAGGAGGGGCGAATGGGTGGAACGAAAGGATGGGGGCTTTGCGCCCACCGTCTGGTTGTGGCTTGGGGGAGTGGGGCGGGGCGGGTTGACTCGTATTGCAAACCCTTTCAGGTAAACAAAAGCGTATTAAATGCATTCACCTGTATTCTGATATGGTTAATAAACAAAACGTAATAGAAGAAATATTACAACTTCTTACAACATGTTATTGCAAAATGCACCATCATTCAATATGGGAGGTGGGGGGATGCGTCGAGCTCATATCAGTGCCGCCCCCCCGCCCGCCCATACACCTGTAGGGGCCCCTGTCGGACAGAGCCTTTTATGGACAGGCAATTCACACAATCGCCAGAGGCTCATTTACTTTATTCCGCTGTCAATAGTGGGCCCATTTTCTTTTTGAATAAATTTCTACTGAACCGTTGATTATGGGCCTCCTGAATATCTCAGCAGGTCTCTGCCGTTATGTACACTCATTTGTTCTACAGTGTGTGATCAGTTGTACAGAGTACCAGGGGAGGTTGGGGGGGGGTGGGTCCAAGATTAGCCCCGTTGTAGCCATGTGTGATGTAGCAGCATAACGTAAAGTGAGTTAACAAGTGCGACGTTTTTTTTTAGAAGTGCATGCGCCGTACAGCTAGACATGCTGTATGGGGCACACATGACATGACAGCAGACACACTGCAACTGTGTTGTGTGAAACACACAGTACTGGATGATGGTAGTAGTAGTACTGAACAGCCACTCGCCTGCTGGGACTGCAAGAGACCCAGGTTTCGAGTACCTAAGAGTGCCAGGATCTTTCTCGTGTCCAAATCCAGGGCTCGATTTACCGCCGGGGAGACCGTGTATATCCCCCCCCCCGGAACTGAGACCTGTCATCACCGGCTCTGCTTTAGATAATATATCCCTGCCCGGGGATGAAATCATAGACATTTACCCCCGGGGTCTGCAGAAATTTTTTTTTCATACCCGGCACTTGTTTTTTTTTTTTAAATCGATCACTGGTCCAATCGATGTCCATGAGTCCATTACAGTTTAAAAAAAAAGTGGACACCTATAATTTTATTTAGGGAGAAAAAGTAAACACGGCTGGACATTGTACTAGCCACACAACACCAGAGAATAATCGTAGCTGCAGAAACAGGTGAAACTTCAACAGACCACGATGGTATGTTGATGGTCTATGATGGAATCGCGTACATGTTTTTTTTTAAGAGCATTTTCGAAAAAAAATGCTTTATTGTCCCCGTTTTGTCTGTCTGTCTGTCCGTCATCACCCTAGATCTCAACAACCATAAGTCCTAGACCCATGATGTATATATCATTTTGTAGGTCTTGGCCTGTCATGTGTACATCAAAAGTTTATTTCGCGATAGGACCTCTGAGGGCCGGGCTTCAGGGCTCCGAAGGGGCTTATATATATTATATATAGCCCCATTCTACACCTTGTACGTTCAATAACCCATTCATTTGGTGCGAAATACTGCAGCACGTAGTTTCACCAAGATTTATTAAGAAACTCATCAAATGAAATAGTAAGCTTGTGTTCTGAGTTTAATTGAAAGTATCAGAGCTATGCAACAATTGACGGAGTTTTCGGACGATTAAATGACTACAATTTCGAATGTTTTCAATTATGAGTCCTATTTCAGTAACCACAAACCACTTGTAGTTAGATTTAAGAGAAAATAATTTTTTTTTCAAATATAAAGAAACGTCTTTATAATATTTTTTAACAGATATATGCATTACACAATTGAATTTATAAACATTTCCAAAAATTACAAATATTTACTGAAAGCTAACAAACGTACTGATACATAACATGAAAATGCGCTAACACGTCCTGTGTCCAGAATGGAACAGGCTTAATTGCTTGTTTTAATTTATAACGCATATTTTATACAAGATCATTCTCTTTGTACAGACACACATATTGTGAAGACCGACACACAGACACACATATTGTGAAGACCGACATACAGACACACATATATTCACTAGCTTATTTATACACATACATGTGTTTACTAGCGCATTTATGCAGACACGCTCATATATTCACTAGCTTATTTATACACAAACATATATTTAATAGCGCATATATACAGACACATACATGTATTAAGAAGATGACAATCCCATTTGACATTAATTATCAATGCTGTTCTTACGTGATTAGGGTCCTTAGTCAGAGACTTCAGATGTATGCAGGTGCACTGGGCAGGGGATTAATATGTTTTTAGGGGCTCTAGTCAAAAGATGATGACAGGGGCCTTTTTAGCGCCAGATTTAGTACAAACTCTGCAGGAGGTTGGTCGTTGGGGCATCCAGGGCCTCGAGGTGACGGTCGTTCTTTAAGATCGATTGATTACTAATAGCCTAGAATTACTAATTCTGCCATTTCACTTTAATTGATACATATTTTTCGTTGTTGTTCACCGCTTTACAGCACGGCCATATTGTGATGCTATTTTTAAATCAATGGGAGATAAATCTCGATTGGTTATTTTTTTTAAATATCATATTTTTTTCTTTTCTGTGTGCCAGGAGTTAAGTCAGGAACGTCTCAAATAGCGTGACCCCCCCGCCCCCGTACCCGCCTCCCCAATCTCCAGTTTACTTTGAACGGACACTCCTGGTACTCAATTACCCCAGGTTGTTTTGTATGCGTCAGTATTAAATCGGTATAAAACAAAATATATATATATATATATATATATATATATATGTGGGGGGTGGAGACATGGAGGACGACGAATTCTATGTTCACCGCGCCAGGATTTAATTAAAAGTCAACAAATAAACAAACTGTCACAGGTTCACGGTGTTTGTTTGTTTGTTTGCTTGTTTGTCATTTTCTTTTTTTTTTTTTTAAATCTATACCAGGAGATGTCGATTGTTGTTGTCTTGGCTCATGCTGACCCTACCACCCCCTCTCCCTGCTTTTCCTGACTGCTCCCACCCCCCCACACACACACACACACATTCAACGGAATCAAAAGTTTTAATTAAAAGTCTTCAAAGTGATTGATAGTGGCGCAGTTCGGATGTGACGTCGGATTATCTCCCTGTATTCAGAACATTTTTTTTTTGTTTTGTTTTGTTTTGTTTCCTCTAAGATTTTATTTATTTATTTATTTATTTATTTATAATTTTAATTCAGTGGTTCCCAGCTTCGGTGCCACCATCACCACAATTTAAGTGAGAAACATCTTAATGTATATTATAAAAAAAAAGAATATTTGAGAGAGAGGGAGTGAATGAGAGAGAGAAAAAGAGAGAGAGAAAGAGAGAAAGAGAGAGAGAGAGAAAGAGAGAGAGAGAGAGAAAGAGAGGGTGTAAACTAAAGAAGGAATTAAGTTCTACATAATGAAAATTATAGATAAAATTTTACCATCAATAAATCAATGTTATTTTGAAATAACAAGACAGGTTACCTAATGTTTTCAAAACACAGCGTGCAATGTGTTCACCCCCCCCCCCATCCCAAGGCCATGTGTGGAGAGGTAGCTGTTTGTGGACCTATGCCTGTGAGTGGGTCTAAAAACTGTGTGCGGACTCTGTGGCTGCGGGTAGGACCTAAAACTTTGTGTGAGCCTTTGGCTTTGTGTGGACCTGTGGTTTGTGTCTGGACCGTTGACTTTGTGTGGGCATGTGGTTTTGTGTCTGGACCGTTGACTTTGTGTGGACCTATGGCACATTCACTTGGATTCATAGAGATTTGAAATGCATCTAAAGGAATATTAAAAAAAAAAAACAACAACAAAGATTGCTCTGTGTGAACTTTGCAAGGTCAAGGCCTTTGCTAGACCTCCTCGCTCGATGCTCAACGACCTGCAGCATCACACGAGCGACCCCCCCTCCTCCAACGTCAAAACACCTGCATCTGTTAAAAGTCTCATTGCAATAGATGTCCATTACAATTGATTTTTATTTATTTTTTTTATTTTCTCTGTTGGTGTGATCTCTTTAAATGGCAGCTCATTGTACTCACTGCACTGTACCACCGCCTGCCTAGGAAAACATTTGTACTTGCATGTACATTATTATACGCCCTTCTCGTCAAGTCAATGTACATAACCATCTCTGCCTGGTGAAGTCATTGAACTTTGTGTATAGTAACAATTACTTGTGGAAATCAACAATTTTTTCCCTTCCTTATTTTTTTTATATTTCCAACATTAACCACATACCTAGAAAACAAAGTGGCATCGCATTTTCTAAGGAAAGAAAAAATAAGGTTTAAAAGAACCAACCATGTGGAAAATGTGGCTTTCGGATTATCGGGTCTTCTGGTAATTAATGTTCCGCTGATAAAACAAATAATTAGCCCCCCGGTGATAATAGCAGGGTTGTTGCTACAAAATGCTTCGGGGGACATTGTATGTTCTAAAAATATACCGTCAACAACGCGCGCCGTATTAAGAGGCGCGCACTATCATCAGAGATAATTGAATTA
>JAGDYQ010000068.1:1327257-1380183 GCA_021962125.1 Bulinus truncatus
AAAAAAACAGAAATGATAAGGTGATGAAAAAAAAACAGAAATGATAAGGTGATGAAAAAAAAACAGAAATGATAAGGTGATGAAAAAAAAAAGAAATGATAAGGTGATGAAAAAAAAACAGAAATGATAAGGTGATGAAAAAAAAAAAAAGACCATCCGTTGATGGTGACAAAGTAACTGACAGCCGTAGCGGAACGCCCCCTCCTCTTCTCCCTAGTTACGTCACTAGTCATGGGCCCTGGCATGGACACACATCTGATAAACTAGTGACTTAGCTTGTGTGAAATGAAGGTCACACAGTTTGCCAGGCTCTCAAAATTACACGGCGACTACCCTGTGCGCGCGTGAGTGTTAATTTGTATGCTGTGTGTAGTCAGTGATGTATTGATAAAATAAGAAGTAAGGGAAACAACGCATAGTGGGAGCAAAAAAAAAAAGTGGGAGTTGTCGGGACATGAAAAAGTACAGGAACTCGTTCCGGTTCTGAAAAAAAGGTAAGGGCAGGACATCATTGCGTTCCCCCGCGTTCCCCTCCCAATACACCACTGTGTGTGTGTGTGTGTGTGGGTGTGTGTGTGTGAAGGTCTTAGTACCCAAATCACTCATAAAATCTGTTTCTATAATCAGGCTTGCGGAGCCGCCATATTTTTGCCGGCTCCGGCTCCCACAAATTTGACGGCTACGGCTCCGGCTCGGCTCCAGCTCCCTATTAAGATAGTATCACACGAGACAAAAATTTTTGTAATTGCGCCACGCAAACATGCCGCTGATAGAAAGTTATGCAAATTTTGCCGCGTTCACCCCCCATACAGCCCCGTAGCCAAGGGGGGGGGGGCTGCCTCCAGATTCAACACGAAATTTTTTTTTAGCAGAATGTGATTTTTTTCCACGAAGTGCCAAATCATGCATGTCGAAAAAAAAAAAGATTGTAGAAATGGTGGGACCCAGTTAGTTGCCATTTTCTTGAAATTGTCTTCTAATTGATGAGTTCAACTGCTCATCTATAGAAACTGCTTTGACTTCCAATAATGCAACAAAAATAGCTTGCATCCTTAATAAGAGCCTTTGTGTCATGAGCTTTGTATGTCGCTACGTGCATCTTCGATGAAATCTTTAAATAGTGTGCATGGTTTGATGCCAAATGCCCCCTGAACTCCTGGAATTACTTTTTGTGCAAACAACAATCAAACTTTACAAATGGCACCTTTTAACATTTGCGAGTGACAACCCACGATGATTAGTCTAATAACCAAGAATATCTAAAACCTCTGTTTCCACCACTGTTAGCTCTAAAAATAATACTTTTCATCAGGGGTCAAACAATCAAGGATCAGCAGCAATTTCAACTCATTTGAAAGGTCGTATGTCAAGACATACCTTCCAATATCCCATTTAGGAAAGAAGAAGTGACAGCGACAATCAAATTAGAAATAGTTGCTTCAGTTGTGCGGCTGTTGAACTTGTACCGTTGTCCTCAAAATCTTCTAATAACAGCTTTACGGAATCCCACGATCGCTCTACTTTTCGTTTTATTGAGCCTGTACAACAATTTCTGATATCCATCTTTTCATATTAATTTAGGATAAATTTAAAAACTCACTCATTTGCAGATGATTATGAACTAACAAGAGTTGCCAGATTAAAAAAAAAACCTGAATGACAAGAACCAGGCCCGTAGCCAGGAATATTGGATTGGGGTGGCCGAAGACATTTTCGGGGGGGGGGGCGAAGAAATTTTTTTCGGGGGGTGGGGGTGCCGAAGAAATGATCGGGGCGGATCAAGACAACTTTGACGGGGGGGGGGCACAACATTGACCCCGGGGGGGGGGCAAAACTGTTTTCATTGTTGAAAATTGGTCTTAGAACAAAAAATATTTCGATAATTTAATGATGTATTACTTAAACTTGCGATAACGGGGGGGGGGGGGGCATGAGCCCCCCCTTCCCGGTCCCTCCCCCGAAATCCGCCCCGGGTGGGGTAGAAGAAATGTTCGGGGGGTTGCGAAAATGGAGGCGCGAAGCGCCGAAAGCTTGCGAACGGAGAGGAGGGTTTGGGGAGGGGATCTCAGTGAGTCCCCTCCCCAAGAAATTTTTTGCAGTTCCATATCTGGAATGGTGCATTTTAGTACCGATTGTTTAGCTATTAATTAGAAATATATAATTTTAACTGCGTTTTAATAATGCATGGCATGTTGCAGTTTTGTTTAAAAATAATTTAAATAGTAAAGAGTTTTAATGATAAAAATTTATTGAGGCTGAGCAGTTTCTGATTCCTGTTATAAATATATTGACCAATAGTTCTGCTATACAATTGTTACACAATAGATACCTGATTTATATTATTATACTGTTTGTTTAGCGTACAACCCGGGAAGAACGACAAAGTTGCAAGAATAAAGCTTAGCTATTTGTGTGATATTTCTTATAAAATATTGAAAACAAAGAACAGATCTATCAACAAAAACAGTCGCAATTATTCAATTTAAAATAAAATTAATTCTGCTAAAAAGTAAATTTGCAAATTAAATAACATCACTCAGAAATCCCGGAGTTTGTACTTTATTATTTTATTATACATATGTATAAAAATGAAGTCAGAAGCCAATGTTATTTTTATTAACTTATTTAAGTTGCTAGTTGTCCTCAGAAGATATCAATATATAAAACTATTACAAGGTTGCGACAGAAATTTCGGGCGCCTAGGCTGATATTAATATTTTAAAAAGTTGATTGGCCAGCTGAGTCCGGGTCCCTAAAACTCGTCGGGCCCCTGGGCATTAGCCCCCCTCCCCCCCCCACTCGTCGGCACTTGTTGCGAACCTATATTATTATATGTTTCAAATTTGCAAACTTCGTGGTTTAGCCAGCCCCGTAGCCGAGGGGGGCATTTTGAGGGGGCCGTGCCCCCCACCCCGCTAGGTGTGGAGTGCCCCCCCCACTTAAAAAAGAAGAAAAAGAGGAAAAAATAAAGAAAAAGTAAAGGTGCCCCCTTGCTGGGTATTGGTGCCTCCCTGCTTACTTTCACCTGGCTACGGGCCTGGGCTTAGCACTGAATTTACCTAAAAATGCTTCAGCATTCAGATTGTCTGTTAAATCTTTTTCAAATGCAAGCAGGACAACATTGCTTAGACGCTTTTGTAACATTTATCTGCGATATGGGGTGAGCATTCGTGTGAGGGTTGAGAAACTGCTCTCACACACGGCTCTTTAAGCACCAAATGTCAATGATGCCCAAAATACCTAGAAGTGAACTTCAATAAGATTCAATCTTTTATGCCCAAAAATTAGATAAGCTATATATGTAAGTATATATAAATAGCCTGAATGATTGCCAAAATATAAACTTTTAAGTTTTTATTATTTTTGATTTATTGAACAAAATGATTGATGTTTTATAGCCGTTATTATTAAAATTGTGTCAAAAAACTCAAATCATGCACGGGGGGCTCAGCCCCCCTAGCCCCCCTCTGGCTACGGGCCTGACTCCGTCCTCAACCCCCCTCCCCCCATGTCCACTTTAGTACACTTTTTGTTGACCCCCCCCTTCCCCCCCCCCCTTGTGTGGACGTCTTTTATTGATGGCCCCTTGCATGAATATGTCGACCCAAAGATCTTCAGCACTCCTTATGCTTACTTCTTCACCTCACTGTAGCACTCTGTGAGACTCTTCCATGCGTCAAATATGAGTGTCTCAACTCGCGGTATTTCTGTTAGATCTGTCCACTTTTGCAGCGCAACATGCTTGTTTTTTCTGGACCTCCTACTCTTCTAAGTTGATCTGGAGTTCTGTGTAATCCAACAATTGCATTTGAATCAAACCGGCATCAATTCTAAATGGCTCAATCTTGATCTCCTTTGTATAGAGAGAATTGAGAGGATTTACCGGTAATATGAACGCCAAATCTCTCAGCGAATCTATTTTTCATTTTGTTTCGGGCGCCTAGGCTGATATTAATATTTTAAAAAGTTGATTGGCCAGCTGAGTCCGGGTCCCTAAAAGTAATTCGTGATAGTAGTTTTTTTTTGTTTTTTTTAAATAGCAAGCCGCTTTCTGTATAAGTTATATTCTTTGTGCTTTATGCGACAATATATTAAAACGTAAGATTTGTTGAATTCCTTAACTATCTCGGTAAATTCAATCCAAGTATGGTTACTGGACTTACCAGCCTTCTGCAACACTAACTGCTTCAGATTTTCGAAATGATTTCATTTGCCATTTCGACAAGAAGAAATAATTTATTTTCGAAACAAACCATTTCTTCAAGCAAGGCATAGGTTTTTTGCTTGCAGTTTGACATTTAGCTCATTTAGTTTCTTTGTGATATCCACCATAAAGTTGAACTTAGGCAGCCATTTGTCTTCTTCCAATTCAGGATGCCTTTTCCATTTAGATTTTTTAAATTTTACTCAAGCAAGAAGCAAAACGTTTCAATACCTTATCCCTGGAAAACCATCACACTTTGTGGAAGGCATTAATTCGACATCGAAAGAGCCCCAACCTGACATCAAAAGAACCGCATGCGGCTCGCGAGCCGCAGGTTGCCGACACCTGGACTAAACTGTTTAACTATACTACAATACAAAGAAAGTGTGGGAAGGGGGATATGCCCTAGTTTGTCTATCTGTAATAACGGCCTTTTTAAATTGGATAGTGCAGCGAAATAAATCTATCAAATTTGTAACTTTGCAAAATATTATAATGAACGCAAGTAAAAAAAAAATAAGAAAAAAAAAAGGAATTATTATTCTTTTCGCCAATGTCTTCTCCGGAATGTTTAAACAAAACATTCTGGACTTGAGCTGCCAACCTATGGTCGCTATCGGAGCAGTTCATTAGGCAGATTCATTAAAAAATAACAGAAGAAAAAAGTTGGAGTAGGAAAATGAAACGATAGAAATATTTCGGTTATGCAGGGTCCGAATTTAAACATCATTTTCGAATGATTGGTTGAGCGTATAGTGAAACAAATCTTGAACCGTTATTGTGAATGATGTCCCCTGTAAGGATGAGATGATATCTTTTTTATGTGTCATTAAGATCAGTTGGGAAGGGGGGTCCCTTACGCCTTCAAATATGTACGTCACCTACCTAGAATACAAGACCAATGAGTATGTCTGAGAAAGAATTACTTTAATCCCTGTCCTCAGAAAACGATTATGGCAACAATCAAGTGACGTAAGATGGCAAGGTCCGGACATGTGTCAAGGTATGATAGTCTGCCAATTATCATTCTCTAAACTCTAAAGGACTGTTGAAGTAGGTCGTCGCCGAGGGCACCAGCGGTAATGTCGGGTTTTACAATATAAAAGAACGTACATGGCTAACAATGAATGAACTAAAGACAGCCGCGCAGAATAGGCAACTATGGAGAAATATGTCTGTTGAGGTGTCCACTCGTTCATCCAACGACCACATCAGTTAGGGTATGGTGATGATGTCAATAAAAATAGGTATTTTAACCCTTTGAGAAAATGAAAATAAAAAGTAAGTGTTAAGGATTCTACGAGTAATTACGCGAATAATTAATTATAAAAATATTTTCACGATGAAATATGTCAATTCGACCCATCCGTATACCTCCAAAACAAATAATATTTTAGCCTGATAAAAAAAATGGCATTTTATTTGCCTTATTCCTTACAGCTCATTTATTTGTAAATGTTCACATCTCTTTCTTTTAATAAATTTATAATTCACTGTGTTAATAAGTGGAATCATTTTATGCTGGCAACCTTTTAAATATTACATTTTGATACATGTTTTTTTTCCCATAGATATATATATATATATATATATATGTAGGTAAAATTACAAGAGTTGGCAACCCAAATATAAATCTCAAGAGTACTGGTCCTTTTAGAAGGATTATTATGTATAATATTCAACGAAGAAACATGCTTCATTGAATAAGTCAAAAGCTTAATCAGTGCATTTTGCTGGGTATTTTATCGTTATGTAAGTGGGTTAAAATTATCGTAATTTATTTTGATTTATATCTAATAAGGATTGATCATCGACCTTACTAGAGGAGTTCCACAGTAAAAAATTTGTTTGACCAGAGTCGCCAGGCCCGAGACAGAGAAAAAATTATGAATCAAAAGTGATCATTGGGTGTAGGCCTACTTCAATTTGCACTCTTTATATATAAATATATGTAGTACATAATCAGCAAAGTGATCTGTATATAAAATTGCAGACAATTAAATCGAGATAAGAACTGATTTAATTAATGGACGTGCAATATGTTGTGTTTAAGTTATGATTCAACAATGATTGGCTTTATGTATGGTTACTTAGTTATAAATATAGCACAAAACATTTATTATTAATAAGCATTGAAAGTGTGACTATATGTGCAAGATTTAAAATGCGCTGTATACATTTGAAAAAAATGTAGTGCTTTATTTTTCATCAGCCATCAGGTAAAAGAATTAACCTATGAAGTGAGATCTTTGGCATATTTCTGACCCGTAATTATAGTCCATACAATTTTTTGCCACCGAATATTTATCCCTACCCTTATGTCCATACTTGGCTTTCAAAAAGTCTGGCAAGCTTATTTAAGGTAGGCTTTTTTTGGTTGTAAATTCAGATACTTTCATCTGCTCAACTAATAAATGCTCCCCAGAAAAGTAATCATTAATCATATTTTTACCATAAAATCTCAAAAAGAACACACATTTTAATTGGGGGGGGGCAGCTAAGGAACATTTTGGAAATGTAAGTTTTCTCATTAAATTTTTATTTTGTAAACTTTCTTAACGCCCAACAGACGGCATACAATAATATGTGACTCTGGTGATCCATGAAGTCAAACCATGAAAAATAATATTTTTTTATTACAAATATAATATTTTTATAAAAAAATGCTTTCTAAATACTTTTTACTAAAAAATAATTATTTATTTTTTATTTAGCTACAATTTCTCGTAAATAAAAAAACGCTATCAGGTGACCTGGCAAACGCCATTTTGATTTGTTTACGTTTAGTCAGTAATTTCGACTACACTAAAATGGACTCAGATTCCGATTATATTGAAGAAAATGAACTTGATTCTAGTGATGAAGATGAAACTTGGGAACTTATTACATCTTCGGATGACTCTGATGCTGAAAATATTAGTATTAATTCAAGTTTCAACACTCCTAACTCAGATGTGTAAGTATTGAACCAACATGCTTTGAGTTTGTTTGACTATGATCGCAAAGCTGTTTATTTATTTATTCATTTATTTTTTCTTTAGAACTTATTATGTGGGAACGGTTATAAAATAAAGAAAAAATCTAAACATTTATATTCTATTATATAAAGGTTTATATATAAATATTATTTATTTAGTACTCTGCTGCTTGCAGTACTGTTTTATTTTTGTATTATTGCCAATCAGCTGATGCTTGTAAACACAAAACTTTTGTCAAAAGACTAAATTTTATATAATAATTACAAATCTGTATTGATAATTTTTTTTATCATGATAAAATAATTAATTGTAGCTCTATAAATAAGCTGATATTTTTTATTTTTTTTTTTTAATTGATGCTTTTCTTTACACATTTATTTTTATCCCACAGATCATATGGTTATGTTACAAATGACACATATCCAGAACCACCAAAGAATTTTCTACCTGAGAGGGATCCAGGCATTCAACTCGAAGGAGCTAAAACTAGGGAAGACATAAGGAAATTCTGCAGTGCAGTGGCATTTTTTAAACTTTATTTTACTTTGGACTTAGTTATTCATATTTGTGACTGTACAAATAGCTATGCCAGACAATATGGACCTACAAAACCTAGTGTTTACCAAGGCTGGTTTGACCTTACACCAGATGAATTCTATAGATTCTGTGGACTTATTATGTATGCTGGACTTGTTCAAGCACCGAACATTGACCGCTTTTGGTCTACTAAATCTTTATATAATGGACTTTGGGCCAGAGCTTTTATGTCTCGTGATAGATTTAAATCTATAATGAGCTTTCTAAAGGTATCTAATCCTCAAACTGAAGACAAATCCAACAAGTTATGTAAAGTATATTTTTTATTTAACTTTATTAGAATGAAATGTATAAAATTGTTTCAGCCTTACCAACATATATCAATAGATGAAAGAATGATTAGAAACAAAGGTAGATATAGTTTTAGGCAGTACATTAGGGATAAGCCGACTAAGTGGGGAATGAAGTTATGGGTATTAGCTGATTCTCTTTCTGGGTATACTTATGATTTTCATTTATATTTAGGTAAACAGGATAATGGGCCTTTTGGGTTGGCATATGGGGTGGTTATGAAATTAATTAAATCTTTGGCTAAACAGGGTTATAGATTATTTGTCGATAATTTTTATACTAGTGTACAGTTGTTTAAAGATCTATGGGATTTAGGGGTAGGAGCATGTGGAACTATTCTTAGGACAAGGAAAGGTTTTCCCCAATCTTTAAAAAATATAAAAGACTTTGAAAAAAATCTAAAAGAGGGGATATGAGATGGGTTAGAGAGGGACAGCTATTGACAGTACAGTGGCGGGACAATAAAACTGTTTCGGTTATGTCCACTATGCATATTGCAAATGGATTTGGACCAGTTAAACGACGGACTAAAGTAAATGGAAAATTTGAGGAACTTACAGTTGACCAACCAGCCGTAATCCAGGATTATAATAGATATATGGGGGGTGTAGATAAGAGTGACCAGTTGATTAATAAATATAATGTTCTACGAAAAACTAATAAATATTGGAAAACAATTTTTTTTTCATTTACTAGATATAGCTAGGGTTAACTCTTATATTTTGTTCCAGGATTTAAGAAATAAACACAAAGACATTGTAGAATTTAAAAGAGCAGCTAGATATGGGCAGTTAAATTTCACAGAAGAATTAATTCGGGAATTGGGAAATATTGGTCCGTTTGATGCTGTACCTATTGCATCACGACCACCAGTATTTTTTAAGCATGCCATGAATCCAGAATTTATGGATAAACGTGGAAACTGTAGATTGTGCTACAGTACTGAAAAAGTAGTAAGAAAAACAAGTGTAAAGTGTAGGGTATGTGAGGTTTACTTGTGTTTTCAAAAAGATAGAAATTGTCTCTCTCGTTATCATAAACTTGTATAATAGTTACAGTAATCTTGTAAAATATTTTTAGCAAAGTTATAAAACCATACTGAAATTGAGCTTTGTTGTTATCAATAGACATTAGAATGTTAGTTTTTATAACTTAGATTTATTATCTTTTTGAATTTTTCTTGTTGCAAGGTCAATGTTGATCCAAGCATTTTTTTGGTCCTTTTTCTGTTAAAACACATCATTTTTAGAAATTTTTAAATATCTTTTGTTTCTGAATATAATGTCTTCAAAAATATCCTACACACAGAGAATTGAATGTAGTTTAATAAAATGTAACTTTTATTGAAATGAATCATAATGATTTTTTTTTTCTTTTTTGTGCTTGTGGATTGTTTGATTTATTTTGTTTTTTTTATTTTTTTCATCTAAACTATTTAAAAATTATAAAAAGCTTGCATAATAATATCACTCTAAAACATACATTGTTAAAAAGCCCTTTCATTTTGCTACAAATTGATATAAATTATAATCACATAACTTTTAAAATAAATAAGTTATTATAATTTAATTGAAAGATATCACAGCGAACTGAAAATGTTCAAAAAACGTTCAGTCTGTTGAGAGTTAAACAGGGACAAGTCGTAAGTGTTGCCGGTCATAACTCATAGAGAAAAATGTGTTGATGTTTTCTAAGCTATTTACAAAGCCACAAACAAAAATAATATATATATTTGTATGAATAATTAGGCTAACAATATATTTGATAGATATATAAATGAATGTTATATTTATTTAAACTTGTGATCATTTTATTATCACATGATTATGCTAACTCTATTGAAAAAACACAGTACCATAAAATATTTTTTTCTATAAATAAGACTATGGCTGCGGTTTTTTTAATGAGTGATTTTAGCACAAAAAGAGACTATATAGTAATGTTGTTTATAATAATCTGTTATTACTGCCTAAAATTTTTTTAAAAATGGCCGATCAGATATTAAAAAGAAATATGTTCACATTTTATTTCCCAAATAATTTCTTGATATTAATTAGTCAAGTATTTCTACTTGTTTCTATAATATAATTTTTTTTTCTATTCCACAGAAGATTTCTACAGGCATAATGAACTAAACAGTTGCCAGTCGAACAGAGTGAGATTATGCAGTTCGCATACCAGTTTCATCCGCAACTGAAATTAAAGAAATTTTATTTTTTTAAAAAGCTACAGGTAAATTAGAAGAAAATTTGTTCTTTCTAGCTAAAGAGAAGTAAAGCACAAACGAACAAAGATCTAAATATTTGTATAAAGTATTGGGCTAACAACATATGTGATTAATATATAACTGATGTTATCTATATTTTAACTTATAGTCATTTTATTATGAATGATTATGCTAACTATATTCAATAAACACAGGACCATTTTATAGCTATCCTATATTTTACGTAAAAGCAAAGTTTTTCCCACTTGTGCAAAGACTTCTCTATAAACACACACAACAATCAAACGCTACAAAAAAATATATATATTCATAGTGCTTATTTATTTTTTTGAATAAAAACACAAATTTACCCAAACAGGCTTAAATTGTGCAGCAGAGTTTTATACTGCTGTGAACTGATACACGTTGCAGAACTGATTGAAAATCAACCCTCTTCCCCATTCAAACAAAATACCAGAAACCTCAATAGGCTTTAATTGTGGGGCAGAGTTTTATACTGCTGTGAACTGACACAGGTTCAGAGCATAGGTCTTATGTTTCAAGATAAATAGTCATTTCTACACACACATGGACGGATGGTCATTTGGTAAAGCGTTTGACTATCAACCTGAGGGTCCCTGGTTTGATCTCCGGTAAGGGCCAATGGATTTTTCAGGTTATGGTTAAAGTTCCCTGCTATATCTTCCGTGGTGCCTCCATGGCAATTGCACTATTGGCTATGGTGGGGATGTAAGAAGGGCATTTAAAAAATAATCCCATTAGTGGTTTATAGGATCTAAGAGATTTCATCTCATCTTTACAGGGACTTCACACACACACACACAAATTAAAGTTAATAAAGCTTTGATTATAAAATTCATCTATCACAGCTGCCTATAACAATAAAATCTTTATATCAACAGGTATTTAAAAAAGTGTATGCACTTAAATTTCATCCAAATAATTTAATGACATGAATTAGTAACATATTTAAACTTTTCTCTACAATATATTTTTTTTTCCACAGAAAATTTCAACAGACATTCAAATTAAATGAACTGAACTGTTTTCATTAGAACACAGTGAGCTTGAGTAATTATATATACTTCTCGGTAACAATCATATAGTTCTCAATAACAACCCCTCTGTTAGCATTAGGAAAAGGATATTTATTGGTTTTGTTAAATCATAAACAATGGTGGAATCTTCTTGAGATACATTTGCACTAACTAGTACTTATCATTTGAGAGAGAGCAATATGAATGAACTTTAATGATATTGATGTCTCTAGAAATTGCATCTCATGATGTTTACATTAAGATGTGATTTATGTAATCAATGTTTTATCAAAAAACAACATCTGAAGTACCATATAGCAGTTCACTCTTGCATCAGAACATTTAAATGTTCAACATGTAATAAAGGTTTTTTGCACAAGTCAACTCTTATATATCACCTAGCAATTCATACTGAACCTTTTATATGTGAACTGTGTCATAAAAGTTTTTCTTGTCGAGCACATTTAAAATGCCACCAGTTGCTTCATACTGGAGAAAAACCATTTAAATGTGAACTATGTCCTATAGGTTTTTCTCAACAAAGACATTTACAGCGCCACCAGTTACTTCATACTGGAGAAAAACCATTTAAATGTGAACTATATAATAAAGGTCTTTCTTGTCAAAAAAATGTACAAGGCCACCTGTTACTTCATATAGGTGAAAAACCATATAAATGTGAACTATGTAATAAGGGTTTTTCTCATAGAGCAAATTTAAAATGCCACCAGTTACTTCATACTGGAGAAAAACCATTTAAATGTGAACTATGTCATAAAGGTTTTACTTGTCAAGCAAATTTAAAACACCATCAGTTACTTCATACTGGAGAAAAACCATTTAAATGTGAACTATGTCATAAAGGTTTTTCTCATCAAGGAGATTTACTACGCCACCAGTTACTTCATACTGGAGAAAAACCATTTAAATGTGAACTATGTAATGAAGTTTTTTCTCAACGAGGACATTTACATCGCCACAAGTTACTTCATACTGGAGAAAAACCATTTAATTGTGAACTAAGTCACAAAGACTATTTTAAAAGAGAGATTTTCAACTAACACAATTATTTCATGACCATTTAAATGTTCAGTCTGTTATAAATGTTACTTCAAAAAGGAAAGTTTGACCAAACACCAGTTGGTTCACTCTGGAGGAAAACAGTGTCAGAGTTTTGTACCAGTTTGTCAACCACACAATTATAACGCTTCTTTTAATCAAATATGCTTTCATTCCTGCATAATATGTAATAAGAGTGATATCCCATTGTCCGACTTGAGGAAACACTTGTTATCGAACATATAATAAACTTACACCTTAGGGGCTTATCGGGCAAATGAAGTTTAGTATTTGCTTCAGTATCCACAACCTTTTTAGACATTTATTGGGTAGCTCAACTTATGCCACCTTTTCTTCTCCTTACTTATTTGGGGTAACCCTTTCTTGCGAAGTTAACTTTCATGAAATGTTAATCGATGTTCTATTAACTATTGTGTTTATTATTTCTCAAAGTACCGGTAATGTAAAAAGGTATCACCGTACTATGAGAGCATCTGGTTACTTCACTTAGTTAATTCCATTGAATTGCGTCATCAAACTTGACTTAATCCCTTGAACTCCTTGCAGAGCAGAGGGCCTCAGCAATCATCTCCAGCGCACTCTGTTTTGGGATGCCTTTTTCAGTTCACCTCAATTTGGGATGCAACATTTTATCTCCTGTTCACAAGACCTTTTACAGGCAGTCTTTATGTGGCCAACCTTTCTCCGGCCTTGGGGACAGGGCCGTAGCCAGGGGGAGGTTTCGCCCCCCCAAGTGAAAAAGTTTGCCCCCTCCCTGAGAATTTTAAAAAATATTGTTTATTTCCAAGAAAATGTTGAAACTTTTTTAATTAAATAAAAATGTTTTTTAAATTTTCTTGTAAGTCTAAATTTCCCTAACAATTTTCGATTTAAATAAATAAAGTTTTTAAAATAATTAAAATTTTGTTTACAAAATCAAGCGGAACATCATTGCGCGAACTAAATTTGCTTTTTTCAGAACCAAAAAACATGAACGCTTTCAATGAGAATTTGCGTAACCGCCATTTTGGTTAAAACATGACATAAATAATATTTAAAATGCGGTTTAGTTTTATTACTTTTTTTATATTTTATACATTATTTTGTATTCATGAAAAATATATAGTTTTAAATACATTTAAAACGATAAATTTAATTGATATTTTAAATATTAAAAAGCTTGAGCAATTGCATTGAACCAATTACTTGCATATCCTCCTTTTTATTCATTCATTGGCTATTCATATTTTGACTCCATTTTTGTTTTAGAGTGTTTTTTTCATTTTCGTTTTTTGTTTTAAAATGGATCGTTTTGTAATAAGAAAAAATCAAGAGACAACATTAATTTCTATTAACAAACATAACGATGGCCAATCGTGTAGTCATAGTTGTGACGAAGAAGAAGATGCTGCTTCTACTTCTGCTACATCTGCCTCTACCAGACAACATCAAAAACGGCTCTTTTCAGAGCCACTCTCAACAACTAAGCAAAAACAAATTAATGATCTAGCAAAAAAGGATGAACCTATCAAACAAATTATATTACCTACCTATCCTAAAAATAATCAGAATCGGTCTTTCAGGTCAGAATGGTTTCAATATTTCAAGTGGTTGGAATATTCTCCGTCCTTGGACGCTGCATTTTGTTACCCATGTCGATTGTTTGCTGCATTTTGTAAAGAGGATACCTATACGAAAACCGGTTTTAAAAACTGGAAAAGTGCATTGGATAAAACTAAAACTGGATTTTACAAGCATGCTTTGTCTGAAACTCATGTACAGTCTATGTTACTATGGTCCGAAAGAAATATCAGAGTTGAATGTAATAGGTCTGTTTCAACACTAGTCAATGACAGTGTGCTTGAAAAACATAGATATTACATTTCAAGTATTTTTGAAATTATTCAGTTTCTTGTCATTAATGAGCTTCCTATCAGGGGATCATATAACATAGAAGAGCATTTAGAAGAAAGCTTATTCAAAAACTTATTTAAATTTACATTGAGAAAAGACCCAAAATTAGCTGATTCTTACCAAATTATTCCAAAAAATGCCACATACCAATCCCCAGAAATTCAGAATGAAATAATTCAAATAATGACTGACCTGGTTAAAGAAGAGATTTCTAATGACATAAATAATTCAGATGTTCCATTTTTTACTCTATTGGAGGATGGAACAAAAGACACAAATCATAGGGAAAACATTGCAATTGCTGTCAGATACGTTAAAAATGGTGAAATTTTTGAATCTCTGCTGTCAATAGAAACAACAGTTCTTTTGGATGCTAAAACATTTACACAAAAAACATTAGAAACACTGGAAAAGTATGGTATAAATCCAAAAAACATGCTGAGCCAATGTTATGATGGTGCCTCAGTGATGAGTGGTAAAAAGGGTGGAGTTCAGGCACTAATTCAAGAAAAACTAGTGAAAGAGATTCCTTATGTACATTGCTATAATCGTAAGCTTCATTTGGTTATAACAAAAGCTGTTTCTGTTTTGGCAATTGTTAATGAATTCTTTAGTCAGTGTGGGCAGTTATATAATTTTTTGGCTCCTATGTATAAAGCCAAAGCTCTATCGCGCTTATTGGAACAACGATGGTCAGGTCATCTTCATGCTTGTAAGATAATTTATGAAAATTACGACCATATATCAGAAACCCTAGAAATAATATCTTTAAACCAAGGAAAACATTTTAACGGAGATGATGTAGCTCTATGTACCGGTCTCTATATTGTGATAAAGAAACAAGAGTTTGTATTTTGTCTGTTAGTAATGAAACAAATTTTAGAAATTCTCTCACCAGTTGACAAGGGATTACAAAGCCATGATATTTCTTTGGAGCAGGGTTGTAATTTGGTTTTTGCTGCAACATCTGCAATAGAAGAACTAAGAAATGAAGACAGTCTAAAATCTATACTACAAGAAATGTCAAATTTATGCAAAGTACAAGAAGTTGAAACGAAAAGAAAAAGGAAGTTCAACTCTTTACTGGACAATTACATAACAAGTGAAACGACAGGCAACAAAGCTTCATTCAGCAGTGACAGTAATGAAAGCAATGAGTTAGGTAGAATATTTTATGAAATTTTAGATGTAATACTGAGTGAAATAAAGAAAAGGTTTCAGAATAATGATGACATTTATATGGCAATATGTGCAGCAGAAAATTTGGATTATGAAAACGATAAGTTAAATTATCTCAAAAGATACAATATCATTATTCCGAGCAAAGAAGAAATGAAAGTGGCCAAAAACTTTTTTTGAGAGAAATAAAATTGAAAAACATAATGTCTTCGGTGAAGTGTACAAACATAAAAGTGCTTTTGAAGACTGCTATAGTTTGCTAGCAGCAGTAAAAACTTTTGCTTGCAGCACAGCTATGTGTGAATCAACTTTCTCAGTTCTAACACGTATTAACAGTCATCAAAGACTTTCTATGTCCCACCAAAGAATGTCTAACCTAGTATATATGGCCTTTGAACAGAAGACAACGAAACAACTAGAAGTAGAAAAGGTCCTGAGAAGATTCAACTCACTGAAAAATAGAAAAATACAACTCTACTAGATAAAGGTTGAAAAGTCTTCTGACCAATTAAATTACATACTTTTCTTTTCATATGTTATATGGATAGTCATTAAATCTGAAAAACATTTAACAAAAAGTTGTGTAATATTTTTTTATCTGAAAAATTATATCAAATTGTGTAAAAATTGCATATATTATTATATATATATATATATATTAGGGTGGTTCAAAAAAAAAATTTCTATGAATCTATCATGCATTGTGATTCAATTTGTTCCTATTGATGAGTTTAACGTCTGAGCCAAAAATTACACGATTCTGACAAGCTGAAATATATGCTCAAATTGTCCAATTTTTCCAATGATAGCAAATAAAAGACAATAAGACAAAGTTTAGGACATAGTAACATACAATATAATATTACCATATTACAATTCAATTACAATTAATGTAATCATTGCCACACTCACAGTTGTCACACTTTGTCACTAATGTCACTAGTTCACTGTTATTATTTATATAACCGCTTCACAAACTATGTTCTGGTACTGGACCCAGCAGAGTCAGCGGACCCACGTGTCTTGTATGATGTCAATGTACTCTTCTGTGAATCTGGTATCCGTTTTCTGTTGTCTTCAACAACCTGCAGAAGAGTTTGCATTTCTGTTTCACTTTTAGTTATAGACTTGTTAAATGTAGACATTAATGCCACCGAACGTTCAGCACTATCATTGACTACTTTTATGGCACCAATAACAGACTTCGCTTGAACATATGCAGGCAAATCGTTCCAGGTTTCCGGATCGACATGCAAGAAGCTTATGTCAATTCCAATGGAACGCAGTGCACTGGTTGAAGAAGCAGCCACTAACGCATGCAGTTCTTTTACCGCTAAGTCAGTGCAATCTTCCAGTTTGATTGCCCTGTCACTCCAATCATCACCAGCCTGAGACATTGCTCTGACTATGCTGCGTTTCCTCACTTACAGGAACCTTCTCTGAAAACAGGGCAAAGGAAATGAGTTCTGGGCTAATATACCAGAGATGTTTTTCTAACTTCTGTCTTGCGGCATCAGCCACTGCCTTGTTAATGCGAGCATACTGACAGATCTCTCGGAATAGAACAAGATCATTTGTTGCAGCGTCACAAGTCACAGGAGCAGCGATCCAAGCTTTCACATAGATGAGACTCGCAAATAAACAAAATTCTCTCAAACTTTTCAGTTCTTTGGGTGTTACTTTAAACTGGTCTCTGAAAAGGTAGATCTTGAAACTATAATTCAACTTAGCCATCCAGCGTGCCAAATGGTAAGCACCTGGTGCACGAAAAGAGTATGGTTGGTCACAAACAGAAGTATTGAGTATCAACAAGCAAAGTTCAGTAACCTCTCTGTAATCTTCCCGTGGCATGTAACCAGATTTAGCCAACAACATGTTCTGCAGAAATGACACAGTCGCATGTTTTAGTTCCTGTAGGAATGGATCACTTGGATCATCTACTCGTGGATCATCAAGTGGCCTATAAACAGTCTGATCAATATTTGGCCATGCTTTTTTAAATCTCTCAAACAGTGGAATGTCGGGACTGGTAGTGGGACCAAATAAAGTGCCAAATGCAGCTCCAATTATTAGCTCAAGTATATGGTGTCGACAGGGAAAATACAATAAATTACGTCCTAACCGCTCCTGCAATAACTTACATGACCCTTTATTGACCCCGGTATTTGTAGCAGTGGTGTCGAAACTCATTCCTATGACATCATCAGCCACCTCCCACAACAACAGAAGCTGCATTGTTGCATGTGCTTGTGCTTCACCAGTTCCAGAAGGTATTTTTATAATTCCTAGCATCTTCTCCAATTCAAGACCACTTACAACTACAGCTAATCTATCAGTGGCTGCCTTTGGATTATTTTTATCGGTGCTATTTTCCATAATTTTACCATCCCAATGAATTACTGCAACACTTTTACTTCTCGTGCGAAATTCTTCACGAACGTCCGTTTCAATCATACTTCGATGAAGAGAACGTTTACGATGCACTGTCGACCTTGATAGAGATCCTGTACCAACATCCTCCCCATTTGCTCTGGCTATAGCAGCTGCTAAAACCGTAAATTTTCTGTCGGAGAGATTAATACGATCTAGAGTGGATGATACATCACTTGAATTCAACATGGTCTGTAGAATGTGTGGTTTCTTCGGTTCGTTTTCATGTGGTTTTAAACTATCTGCAACTTGTTTTTTATAGTAGACTGGAATTTCAATTCTCATAATCATCATGATCTGTGTCCAAACTGTCCATGCTGTCATTACTTTCACTACCACTTTCTTGCCAGGTGCTGACACTTGCTTCGCCTGCTTTTCTTGTCTGCTCACGCTTTCTTCTCTCATATTCTGCCTCCTTTCTTTGCCTACTTCTCTCTTCCTGTCTAGTTAAGTTCTTGTCGATGCCTGCCATTTTCATTACATCTAGGTCCCTTCTCTGATCTGTTAAGAAAATCCGGTCTTCTTCTATCTTAATCATCCTGTCTGCATCCTTATCTGCTATATCAAATATTATACTCAGCTTGTTTTTAAACACTGTCTCTCTGTCACTTTGTGTAGCTGAACATCTTCCTTTATTTTTTCTTCAATAAATTATACTCATCCACTAAAGCGTTCATTTTTGTTACTATGTTCTGTCGTAAGGCTACAGGAACGCGTGCATTGCTCCAAATTTCTGAGAAGATCATCAACTGTTTGTTGCACACTGTATGATATTGTCTTCTGTTTTTTCAATATCTTGGTATTGTGAAGAACAGTTCGTAATACTTGACCATAAGTGGGCAGAACATTCTGTGGTAAACACGGCTCTGTCTGTCCAATTAACCATAATTCTGACATACTACTTGTTGTAACACATCCAGAATTGTCTGTTGTACTTGACGCCATTACAAATGTTTAAATTTTACAAGAATTGTATGCAGTTAAATGATTAGCTAACTATAGATCTGAAATAAAAAAGAACAACAACATTTAATTTTTAGAATAACTATTAATTGATAAAAAATTAATTAAATTAAGTTCTTGATAATAATGGCAACCTTTGTGAAAGTTGAGCACCAAGCTAAATGTAACACAACTGTTAAAAGTCTTACATTTTCGTAATCTGCACAATATGTAAATAAAAAAACAACAATGCTGTACGATTTTTAAAAATAATTTCTTTTACATTAAAGTCTGAACCACGCTAATATATATATATACTATTATATATATATATATATATATATATATATATATATATATATATATATATCGATATATATATATATTCGTTAATAATATTGCCCCTCCAAAAAAAATCTTGCCCCTCCAAAAAAAATCTTGCCCCTCCATTCTAGAAGTCCTGGCTACGGGCCTGCTTGGGGATTCCACTGCAGAGCCATTTTCGTAAGATTTTCAGGAGGCTGCCTGAGTGACCAATCCAACGCCAATTCCTTCTGGATATTTGTAGGTCTATGGGGTCTGGGTTTGCCAGTTGCCAGAGATATTTGTTCCTTACTTTATCTTGTCGCTTTATCTATGGGATATTCATAAGACCACTGTTTAGGGACGTCTGATGTACCATAGCAAATATTAAAGTTCAGAAGTGATTGATGAAGGTGATAATGTACGGAAGACGCTTAATAATTGCATTAAAATATCTGTGTAGCAGACATTAGGAAATATAGGACATTTTGTTGATGATATCAAATGTTTTCATGAGAAAATAAACAAATAAACATTTATTTCATCTTCACTGTTTAGTTTCTTCCATTTAGTGTTGACTAGGGAGCGACCGATGATCGGATCGGTATCGGACCGATATTGACACTATCGGTTAATATCGGATCGGCCGATTGTTGTATGGAGCGACCGATAATCGAACCGATATTGGCACTATGGGTTAACTATCGGACCGGCCGTTTTTTGGCTGCCGATACATTTTTTTTCCCACAAATCTAGTAACTCTTAACTGGTTTTGGTTTACAGAGTTTACTTACAGACTTCCAGTTAACCGTTCACCCGAGTAAAGTGATTTACTGATAGGCCTATAATTAAGAGTTTTGTAATTTTTTAAACTTTTTTAAAAGTCTGCTACAAGTAAACTCAGTAAAAATTACAAAGATTAACGAAGAAAATTATTTTAATTTCATCACAACTTTCACAAGTTAGTGAAGTTACAATTAACAATTAATACATTTTTACTTTTTTAGTTTGACATTAATTATTTACAACTTTATCTTACTTTTCTGTTTGTGTACAAGTAAAAACAACAAATTGTTTGTTATAAGTTTAATTTTAAACAATAAACATGCATATTTCTGAGATTAGGCAGGCATGGTTTGTGTTTCTGACTTTGGTCTTCCGGTCTGTCTTTTCAAATCTTTTGTTCTTCTAATCTTCTTCATCTGCAAGACACCCTTTCATTAATAGCAAAATATCGGTAAAAAGGCATATCGGTCGCTCCCAAGTGTTGACAACTTCGACTTTTTAGTTTCTTCCGTTTAGTGTTGACAACTTCGACATTTTTTTATGCCTGCTTGTTTTGTTTTTTTTAGTTGTTTTTTGTAATTGCAGAATATGTTTTTTTTTTTAATTTATTATTTTAAACTTACGTTTTACAAGAGAAGATCAGGTTTTCAGATGTCCAGAGTTTCACACTCAAGGTTTCGCACCATCCGTCCCCATATGGTATTAAAATGTACAGCTGGTACATTTGTCTTTTGGGGCGGCTCCCAGGTTAACACCCCCCACACCCCTCCATTATTCTTCCGTGTGGTTATACATATATATAGATATAGCACATAGATATTATATACATATAGCACATGGATATATAGGCCTACATATCGCACGTGAATATATACATATATATATATACACATATAGCACATATATATTATATACATATAGCACATGGATATATATATATATATATATATATATATATATATACATGGATAAATACTGTGACGAGCTAGAGTAGATTTAGAGACAATCCCCTTCAATGTTTTAAGATTAGAAGTTATTTAAGAAGTAGGATTAATACAAATAATGGTTGACAATGTGACAGGCGACTGAGGACAATGCGGGGAAACAATAGAATGATAGACAGCAAAGGTGTGAAGACCGGGAGGCGACGTCGGACAGGCTAGCAGGGTTAACAATGACGACTAGGTGACGCTCCTAGAAAGATTAGATAGTTAGGACAATACTAAAGAGACTGTGGCGTACTTATGGTAATTAGGGCACGGACGCTAGGGGTATAAATACGACTGGATTCGGACATTAGTTAGTTAGGGGAAGTTCGTAGTCAGGAGAAGTTTGTTACAAGAGGCACAGTTACGAGAGAGGATTAGTGAGGAGAATATGTTACAATAGAGATAGAATTACGAGAGATCTAAAGAAAGGAATTTTAGTTAGTCAGAGTTGAGGCAATGTAAATTATTGTGGACTGTAAAAGTGTATTCATTTATGGACTTGTTGTATTCTGATGTACATTTATGTAAATAAATCGTTGTACTAACAACGCATCGAGTTTGATTGGTTTTTGAGTTGTGACAAAGGAGTGAGCAAACAAAAGTGAAAGAGGCAGAACGCGAAACATAAACCTAAAGAACCAGTAACATATAAGTATAGAGAAAAAGCCCGTAACATTCATGGACTAAAAGAAAAAGGACCCGCAACAGATACAAATCTAAATACAGTCAATTCCGCTTAATCGGGACCGAGGCTTTTTGTCCCAATTAAACATACAAATTTACCATTGGCTTCTTGGTTTGGTTTCTTTGAGATTTGTCCCAAATAAGCGGCTGTCCCGACTAAGCGGTGTCCCAATTAAGCGGAATCCACTGTATTCATATACAATATTTTTATGTAGGGCTGCTGATTAAACTGCGTTAATTTGCGATTAACGCGTCAAAAAAAAATTGCGATTAAAATTTTTTAACGCAACACTTAAATGCGTTAATTTGACTAAATGCGGAAAGTTCACCAAATCGATAAATAACAGAATTTCACCATTTGAAGTTTAAGTTCCGTCCACTTATTAAGTAGATCTACCACCCCCACCCTGTCGCAATTCGCACATACCCTCACACCCCCCCCCCCAGGTATGTCGACTGAAGCCCCACTTGTAATATATAATGAAGATTTTTTGGTTATTTAGCCCTTCGAAAAGTAAACCTCCTGCTCCCTTCCCGGTCGATGTAAAAATAGATAGAAAACTTTCATTCACTAGTTTACATTATATACTGTAGTGTATTGGTGGAGGTATGATAGTGTATTGTTGAAGGTATAATGAACCCGTTTATAATTAGATCAAAATAACGAGGTGCTAGAAATTTTGTATCATCATTTTTTTTGCGCATAATTTTGTATCGGATTTTGATAGTATATCATCTTGCTAATACATCTGTACCCGAGACAGTGGTTTTATTTTTCAAAATTATTGTGATACTGAGTTAAATTTTATATATGGCTGTTGATTTACTGCAATTAAAGCGTAATTAATGCGTTAAAACTATGCGATTGCATTTTTAACACAAACACCTAAATGCGTTAAATTGTACCAGATAACCAGATCAGACGAGATTTAAAAAAAAAAGGAAGAAAAAAAAACCCGAACACAGAGTGTCACGTTTACATAAATCATATCAGCTATATGACCTTGAAACAATAGGATTGCCATTTCTTAATTCAAACTTATGACCCTGAATGATGCAATTAATGAATATCTGCACGTGTTATAGTTTGATTGACAAGTGTCATGGCTTTGAAACAATGTAACTTAGCGAAAAAATATTTAGCCACCCCTGTCACAACTGTCCCTTGTGAGCGTCTGTTTTCTGTTTCAAGGTGTGTTGTCAACAAGAAGAGAGCATCATTGGAACCGACGAATGTGAATAAACTTGTCAGTTTAAGCAACTGGCTGAATAAATAAGACTGCTTCAGTTAAGTAAACTGTTATATCCATCAAATGTATTATTTTAAAATGACATGCCCCCCATAGTCTGTCCAACGATTGACCCCCATAGACTGTCCAACGATTGACCCCCCCCCCCATAGACTGTCTAACGATTGCCCCCCCCCCCATAGACTGTCCAACGATTGCCCCCCCCATAGACTGTCCAACGATTGCCCCCCCATAGACTGTCCAACGATTGACCCCCATAGACTGTCCAACGATTGACCCCCCCTTTGACTGTCCAACGATTGACCCCCCCCCCCCCATAGACTGCCCAACGATTGACCCCCCCCCCTTTGACTGTCAAACAATTGACGCCCCCCTTTGACTGTCCAACGATTGACCCCCCCCCCCTCAATCCCTGCTATTTACATTATCGCAGAAATTTAATATCAGGAAAGGGTGGAATTTAAGTCACTGGCCTTGGCGCTGTTACCCCCAGCCGCCCCCCCCCCCCCCAAATGCTGGCAACAGTTAAGGGTTTGATTATTAGTGATTTCTATCACTTTTAGTCCTTCGCGGCTCCATCCATGCAGCAAAAAAAAAGCAGCTAAATAATCTACAAACAACTATAATAACGGCTTTTGTATATTGTATAGTGTAGCCGCCTAGTTTGTCTGTCTATAATAACGGCCCTTGTATATTGTATAGTGTGACCGCCTAGTTTGTCTATAATAACGGCCCTTGTATATTGTATAAAAAAAAAATCTCAAGAGTACTACCACCCCTTCTTTGATTTGGGAATGTTTTTACAGGTAAAGTAACAATAATATGTATCAAAAAAATTTTGGATGGTAAATTGTGAAATTACCAAAATTACAGACAGTTAAATAGAGATTGTGACGGTTTTAAATAATGGACGTGGAATATGTTGTGTTTAAGTTATGCTTGCATTTATGTATAGGGCTATTTATAAATATAGCACAAAATTGTGACAAAACAATTATTATTGATAAGAATTGAAAATGTGACTATATCATCCGATCAGTATTTGTCACACAGTGTGCAACATTTTAAAGCAGGTAAAATGCACTGAATACATTTGAAAATATGTAGACATTGTAGTGCTTTATTTTTCATCACCCAACAGGTGAAAGAATGAACCTGTGGAGTCAGAGACCTTTCCCTTTCACATATTTCTGACCCTGCAGAGGGGTCAGTGGAACATTTTGGAAATGTAAGTTTTCTCATTATATACTAAATTTTGTAAACTTTCCTAAACAGGGACGAGTCGTAAGTGTTGCTGGTCATAACTCGTAGAAGGAATTTTGTTGATGTTTTCTAAGCTACTTGAATAATTAGGCTAACAATATATTTGATAGATATATGTAAATGAATGTTATATATATATATTTAAACTTGTGATCATTTTATTATGAATGATTATGCTAACTATATTAAAAAAACACAGTACCATAAAATATTTTTTTCTATAAACAAGACTATGACTGCATTTTTTTTAATGAGTGATTTTAGTACCAAAAGAGACTATATAGTAATGTAGTTTATAATAATCTGTTATTACTGCCTTAAAAATTTTAATAAATGGCTGATCAGATATTAAAAAAAAATATGTTCACATAACATTTCCCAAATTCTTTCTTGATATTAATTAGTGAAGTATTTCTACTTGTTTCTTCAATATATATATTTTTTTCTATTCTACAGAAGATTTCTGCAGCCATAATGAACTAAACAGTTGTCAGTTGAACAGAGTGAGATTATTTACTTCGCTTACCAGTTACATCCTCAACTGAAATTAAACAAAGTTTATTTTTTTAAAAAGCTACAGGTAAATTAAATTAGAAGAAAACTTGTTCTGTTTAGCTCATAAGAAGTTTAAAAAAAAACATGTTTATCAGATTTCTCAGTAACAATTTATCAAAGAATTTTTTAATTGTATGATATGTACCCATTACTTATTATTATCATTATGTTTTGAAAAAAATTGGTACTGTACTACTCTACAAATGTAAAAAAACATGTCTCCAAAAAAAAAAATCATATGAATGTAGGATTTAACTAGCAATATATTTAGGCCTATGGCATTTCAAGGTAATGATTAATATAATGGGAGATGTATAATTATTAATAGAATGAGTATTTTTTGCTAACTTAATTCCATATTGAGCAAAAGTGTAACAGGATAACCCCAATTCCAGTTTAAAACTCCTTTATTTTTATTTGTTTATCAACTGTTTACATCATCTTTCTTGAAATTAAATTTAAAATATTTTCAGGAGAAATTAATAATTTTCTGTGTGCTAACGGATGTCATTTTATAAATAACTAGTTGAAAAGCCTGCTGAAGCATGCTTCTTTCTACCTGCGATATAATAAGAAATCCTTGCTGTGTTTAGATTTCCAGTTTTGGAATTCCCCAGACTATTTTTAGCCAAGCAAGCTAGTTAACTAATACATCCCAATTCCCACATATATAAAACAATCCACCTCTCATCCCTTCCCCAGCTTGTAGTTTATCCTGAGGGAGATGAAAATTTATGAATTCCCCAGACTATTTTAAGCTGGTCGGTCTACCGCATGGTCTACTACGTTAGAGGATTATGTATTAGATTTACAAAAAAAAAAAAATATTTCTTAGGGGTATTTTAAGTTAATCTCCACTCCAGTTTATTCAGTGTGTACTATTGGCAAGCTGCCTATGCCGTCATATTTTGAATCTTACATCATTAAAAAGTAACATTGAAACTTCTCTATATTAAAACTATGTTACTATGGCACCTTCGGTTAGAAATTCTGGTATCTAATTACTTTGCTGATTCCATGTCTGTTTCGCTGTAATTATATTCTTATGGAAACATGAACACAAGTCAGGATTATTGCTGCAGAAAATTTTTGCTGTTTGTACAGCTTTTTATAGAGAACTATATTTTCCACATGGGTAAATAAACCAAAATTGCTGGTTAGAATTCAAAAAGAAAAAAAAAGTTTAAAGAAGTATTTATAAATTTTCTAAAATACACAAGGGCTGGATCTTTGACAGTGAAAGATTAACTACATAAATTTTAATACAGAATCTATCTAATATATGAATTTTTGCATGGAAAATAATAGCTTATCCATGTTGACCTATAATAACCGTATACATTAATCCCTATAATAGGACTTATCGATGGATCATAATTTTCAAAGTGTTAGTCTTACAGAGTTGTATCAAATTTATACACACAAAAAATTTTTTTAAGTATATTATTTGTGTAATGTATTATTACATTTTGTCTTTTTTGTTATTTTTAGGTCGAGCCAATAGCCTACATCTAAGACTTTGGGAAACCGTAATCTATTTTAAATTGGAATGATCTTCTTATGCTAAAAGATAGAAACTATAAATAGTCTTCTATTCAACTGACTTGTACTATAATGCATATTTTAGTTTTGTGTCTGTGGAGAGAGAGTTATTCCGGCTTACAGAACTTTCCTGACCTGTGGAGGCTTAATAAATAAGATCAAATCAAAGTTCTCTAGGTAATTCTTATGTATATAATAGAACTGAAAGTCAAAAATGAACTGAATGTTTTCATTAGAACACAGTGAGCTTGAGTAATTATTTATACTTCTCAGTAACAACCCCTCTGTTTGAATTAGGAAAAGGGTATATATTATATTTTGTTAATCATAAACTATTGTGGAATTGAGCTACTTTTCGCACTAATTAGTACTTATCATTTGAGAGAGAACAATATGACTTAACTTTAATGATATTGAGGTCTCTAGAAATTGCATCTCATGATGTATACATTAAGGTGTGATTTATGTAATCAATGTTTTATCAAAAAACAACATCTGAGGTACCATATTGCAGTTCACTCTTTCATCAGAACATTTAAATGTTCAACATGTAATAAAGGTTTTGTGCACAAGTCAAGTCTTAACACTCACCTAGCAAGTCATACTAACCATTTGAAATGTGAACTATGTAATAAAGGTTTTTCTCATCGAAGATGTTTACTACGCCACCAGTTACGTCATACTGGAGAAAAACCATTTAAATGTGAACTATGTAATAAAGGTTTTTCTCTTCGAGGATGTTTAATACTTCACCAGTTACTTCATACTGGAGAAAAACCATTTAAATGTGAACTATGTAATAAAGGTTTTTCTTGTCAAGGAGGTTTACTACGTCACCAGTTACTTCATACTGGAGAAAAACCATTTAAGTGTGAACTATGTAAAGAAGGTTTTTCTCGTCAAGATACTTTACAAAGCCACCAGTTACTTCATACTGGAGAAAAACCATTTAAATGTGAACTATGTCATAAAGGTTTTTCTCGTCGAGCACATTTACAAAGTCACCAGTTACTTCATACTGGAGAAAAACCATTTAAATGTGAACTATGTCATAAAGGTTTTTTACAACGAGGACATTTACAACGCCACCAGTTACATCATTGTAGAGAAAAGAAAAAACCAGGCGTCAGAACATATAAATGTTCCTTATGTAATAAAAGTTTTGTATACATGTCAGACCTAATAAATCACCTGTCAATTCATGCTGCAGGAAAGTTTTTTAATTGTGAAGTATGCCCTAAAATATTTTCTCGCCAAGTTACTTTGAAGATGCATATGTTTGTTCATACTGGAGAAAAACCATTTAAATGTGAACTATGCAATGAAGTTTTTTCTCAACAAAGAAATTTACATCGCCACCAGTTAGTTCATACTGGAGAAAAACCATTTAAATGTGAAGTATGTAATAAAGGTTTTTCTCGTCAAGATAATTTACAAAGCCACCAGTTACTTCATACTAGAGAAAAACCATTTAAATGTGAACTATGTAATAAAGGCTTTTCTCAGAGAGGAACTTTATTACGCCACCAGTTACTTCATACTGGAGAAAAACCAGGCGTCAGAATATATAAATGTTCCTTATGTAATAAAAGTTTTGTGTACATGTCAAACCTAATAAATCACCTGTCAATTCATGCTGCAGGAAAGTTTTTTTATTTGTGAAGTATGCCCTACAAATTTTTCTCACAAGTAACTTTGAAGAGACATATGTTTGTTCATACTGGAGTAAAATAATATATATGTGAAACATGCCATGAAGGTTTTACTGGTCTATGTGGGTTAAAAAAACACCAGTTAATTCATATTATAAATCCAGAAATAAAAACTCAGATGTGAAGTATGCAGTAAACTGTTTTGTAGTGAAATAGATGTCACCTCACACCAATTACTTCATACTGGACAAAAACCAATTAAATGTGAACTATATAATAAAGATTTTTCTCGTCGAGGAAATTTACTACGTCACCAGTTACTTCATACTGGAGGAAAACCATTTAAATGTGAACTATATAATAAAGATTTTTCTTGTCGAGGAAATTTACTACGTCACCAGTTACTTCATACTGGAGGAAAACCATTTAAATGTGAACTATATAATAAAGATTTTTCTCGTCGAGGAAATTTACTACGCCACCAGTTACTTCAATCTGGACAAAAACCATTTAAATGTGAACTATGTCATAAAGGTTTTTCTCATCGAGCACATTTACAAGGCCACCAGTTGCACCATACAATTTAAAGGCAATATAAATGTGATATTTTTCTTAAATGCTTATTCAATAAGTGTCATTTAAAGAGACATATGCTTATTCATATTGGAATGAAACCATGTAAGTGTGAACTATGTCATAAAGACTATTTTAAAAGAGATCTTTTAAACGAACACAAGTTATTTCATACTGGAGAAAGACCATTTAAATGTTCAGTCTGTTATAAATGTTACTTCAAAAAGGAAAGTTTGACCAAACGCCAGTTGGTTCACTCTGGAGGAAAACAATGTCAGAGTTTAGTTCCAGTTTGTCAACCACACTCGCCTTATAAGGCTTCTTTTGATCAAATATGCTTTCATTTCTGCTTTATATGTAATAAGAGTGACATACCGTTGTCCGACTTGAGGAAACACTTGTTATCGCAAATATAATTAACTTAACCCGTAGGGGCTCATCGGGGCAAATGAAGTTTAGTTTTTGTTTCTGTATCCAAAACTTTTAGAGAGATTTAGTGGGAAGCACAACTTCGAGCCACCTTTTCTTCTCCTAACTTATTTGGGGTAACCATTTCTCTCGAAGTTAACTTTCACATAAAAATATTTAAAACTAATTGTTTTATTAATTCATGAAATATTAATCGATGATCTACTAATAATTGTGTTTATTACTTTTCAAAGCACCGGTAATGAAGAAAGGCAGCACGTACTATGAGAGCATCTGTTTACTTCGCGTAGTTAATTCCATTGAATTGCGTCATCAAACTTGACTTAATTCCTTGAACTCTTTGCAGAGCAGAAAGCCTCAGCAGTCATTCTCCAGCGCACTCTGTTTTTGGAGGCCTTTTTCAGTTCACCTCATTTTTTATTGTAACATTTTTTTTCTCCTGTTCACAAGACCTTGTCTAGGGGATCTTTGTGCGGCCGACCTTTTTCTGTCCTTGGGATTCCACTGCAGAGCCATTTCCGAAATGTCTTCTGGAAGCTTCCTGACTGACCAATCCTACGCCAATTCCTTGTGGATATTTGTAGGTCTATGGGGTCTTGGTTTGCCGGTGGCCAGAGATCTTCGTTCCTTACTTTATCTTGTCGCCCTATCTTTAGGATATTCATGAGACAACTGTTTAGGGACGTCTGATGTACCATAGCAAATATTAAAGTTCAGCAGTAATTGATGAAGGTGACAATGTACGGAATTGCATTAAAAAATCTGTGAAGCAGACATAAAGAAATATATGACATTTTGTTGATGTTTTCAAATGTTTTCTTGAGAAAATACATTATAATTATTTCATCTTCACTGTTTAGTTTCTTCATTTAGTGTTGACGATTTCGACACTTTTATTATATCTTGTTTTTTTTTTTTTGTTTTTGTTTTTTTAAACTTACGTTTTACAAGAGAAGGTCATGTTTTCAGATGACCAGATGTCCCGTGTTGCACATTCTCGGTTTTGCATCAGCCGTCCCCTTTTTGGTCATACAACATTAAAATGTACAGCTGGTACATTCAGTGGCGTCACTAGGGGGGGGGGGTGCGGACCGCACCGGGTGACACCCTCACAAGGGGTGACACCAAAATGCAAAATATCTACTTTTAGGCCTATATTCTTATTTTGTAATTTAAAATAATTCAAAGTCGTATTTAATTTTTAAAAATAAATAAAAATATCTCCGATTATTAACAGCAAATGACTTTTTAAGGCTTCGAAAAAAATTAATGCCAAATATAAAAATATCTCCGACTATTAACAGACACTGCGTACTTTTTATTATTAATTATTTTAATGAAATTATTGGTATACTTGCACTGACCTATAGATATCAATTATTTATTCTTCTATTGTCGCAGTAAATTTATTTATAAATTTTGCTAAGAATGCTGTATGTCTATGGGGTGTCATGAGAGGGGTGACACCATGAGTTACCGCACCGGGTGACACCAACCCTAGTGACGCCACTGGGTACATTTGTTTTTTTGCTTTTCTTTTGGGGCGGCTCCCAGGTTAACATCCCCTCCCCACACACACACACCCTCCGTTGTTCTTCCGTGTTCTTTGTGGTTTACTGCGTCCACTGTATTTTAACCATTTACTGTATTGGACCCTCAGGCCCTACACCCCTGGGCAAGTATCATTTGGGGGGGGGGGCAGAATTTAGTTGTTTTCTTTTTAACATCTTGGGTGGTAATACAAAAATTTTCTCCTTTCGCCACCACAAACGCAGTTACTATAGTGTATGGCATCCAGACAGTGTGGCCAGTCCTTTAATTCTGATATAAGATTTGATGGAGCTGTAACTGAGAATTCAGGCCAGTGCTGCATACTTCGACATTTTGCATCAGATCTCAACCACAGAATGTATATCATGCAGAAAGTGCACCTCTGTTTAAAATAACTCCTTTACCTATAACTACAAAAAAAAAGCCGCCATTAGTGTCATTTGTCCTTTTTTTTTAAACAGTATAGCACATGGATATATATACATATAGCTCATGGATATATACATATAGCTCATGGATATATACATATAGCACATGGATATATATATAGCTCATGGATATATACATTTAGCACATGGATATATACATATAGCACATGGATAGATACATATAGCTCATGGATATATATATATATAGCTCATGGATATATACATATAGCACATGGATATATACATATAGCACATGGATAGATACATATAGCTCATGAATATATACATATAGCTCATGGATATATACATATAGCACATGGATATATACATATAGCACATGGATATATACATATAGCTCATGGATATATACATATAGCACATGTTTATATACATATAGCTCATGAATATATACATATAGCTCATGGATATATACCTATAGCACATGGATATATACATATAGCTCATGTTTATATACATATAGCACATAGATATATACATATAGCACATCGATATATAGGCCTACATATCTAAATATTGATATACAATATAATTATATACAAACATGGCGGCTTTTGGAAAGAAAAACAATCTAAATTTACGATGCGTGTTCTAAATAATTTAAATTCTTTAAGCATCCCACTTTATTATTCAAGCCTTCGTTTGAATTAAACATTGACCCCACAGTACTGTCAGTACCACAGTAACGTAAACATTGACCACACAGTACTGTCAGTACCACGGTAACGTAAACATTGACCACACAGTACTGTCAGTACCACATTAACGTAAACATTGACCACACAGTACTGTCAGTACCACGGTAACGTAAACATTGACCACACAGTACTGTCAGTACCACATTAACGTAAACATTGACCACATAGTACTGTCAGTACCACGGTAACGTAAACATTGACCCCACAGTACTGTCAGTACCACGGTAACGTTAACATTGACCACACAGTACTGTCAGTACCACGGTAACGTAAACATTGACCACACAGTACTATCAGTACCACAGTAACGTAAACATTGACCCCACAGTACTGTCAGTACCACAGTAACATAAACATTGACCACATAGTGCTGTCAGTACCACGGTAACGTAAACATTGACCCCACAGTACTGTCAGTACCACGGTAACGTAAACATTGACCACACAGTACTGTCAGTACCACGGTAACGTAAACATTGACCACATAGTACTGTCAGTACCACATTAACGTAACATTGACCACACAGTACTGTCAGTACCACGGTAATGTAAACATTGACCACACAGTACTGTCAGAACCACGGTAACGTTAACATTGACCCCACAGTTCTGTCATACCACAGTAACGTAAACATTGACCACACAGTACTGTCAGTACCACGGTAACGTAAACCTTGACCACACAGTACTGTCAGTACCACGGTAACGTAAACATTGACCACACAGTACTGTCAGTACCACGGTAACGTAAACATTGATCCCACAGTACTGTCAGTACCACGGTAACGTAAACCTTGACCACACAGTACTGTCAGTACCACGGTAACGTAAACATTGACCACACAGCACTGTCAGTACCATCATCGTTGCTCGTCAAACGATCAAGTCTATTAGCTGATAAACTGCATCGCGTTTGTTTTATTCATCACAAATAAAAACTGATATTTTAAGTGCTTATCAAGGTATTGAGTTACAGAAACTGAATGAGAGGAATGTATTCATGCACTGTATTAATCAGCATATAAAACTGTTTTTTTCCCATGTATTGTAAAAGTGTTTTATTGCTGAAGTTTTATCAATTTTAGCCAAATATTTCGTTATCAGCCAAAAATCAGCCGCAAATGTCAATTGACTCAATTCACGAAGAAATCCGGATATTAGCCGAAAATTATGTCAGCCAGCCGAAATTAAAAAAAATGGCTGGCAGGTCTAACTAAGATACAACATCTTGTCTACCAAGACACAACATCATATCTACTAAGGCACAACATCATATCTACTAAGACACATCATATGTACTAAGACACAACATCATATCTACTAAAACACAACATCATATGTACTAAGATACAACATCATAAGTACTAAGACACAACATCATATCTACTAAGACACAACATCATATCTACTAAGACACAACAACATATCTAATAAGACACAACAACATATCTACTAAGACACAACATCATATATACTAACACACAAAATCATGTCTCCTAAGACACAACAACATATGTACTAAGACACAACATTATATCTACTAAGACACAACATCATATCTACTAAGACACAACATCATATGTACTAAGACACAACATCATATCTACTAAGACACAACATCATATCTACTAAGACACAACATCATATCTACTAACACACAACATCATATTTACTAACACACAACATCATATCTACTAAGACACAACAACATATCTAATAAGACACAACAACATATCTACTAAGACACAACATCATATATACTAACACACAAAATCATGTCTCCTAAGACACAACAACATATGTACTAAGACACAACATTATATCTACTAAGACACAACAACATATGTACTAAGACACAACATTATATCTACTAAGACACAACATCATATCTACTAAGACACAACATCATATGTACTAAGACACAACATCATATCTACTAAGACACAACATCATATCTACTAAGACACAACATCATATCTACTAACACACAACATCATATCTACTAACACACAACATCATATCTACTAAGACAAACAACATATGTACTAAGACACAACAACATATCTACTAAGACACAACATCATATCTACTAACACACAACATCACATCAACTAAGACACAGCATCATATCTACTTAGACACAACAACATATCTACTAAGACACAACATCATATCTACTAACACACAACATCATGTCTACTAAGACACAACATCATATCAAGACACAACATCATATCTAATAACACACAACAACATATCTACTAAGACACAACATCATATATACTAACACACAAAATCATGTCTCCTAAGACACAACAACATATGTACTAAGACACAACATTATATCTACTAAGACACAACATCATATCTACTAAGACACAACATCATATGTACTAAGACACAACATCATATCTACTAAGACACAACATCATATCTACTAAGACACAACATCATATCTACTAACACACAACATCATATCTACTAACACACAACATCATATCTACTAAGACAAACAACATATGTACTAAGACACAACAACATATCTACTAAGACACAACATCATATCTACTAACACACAACATCACATCAACTAAGACACAGCATCATATCTACTTAGACACAACAACATATCTACTAAGACACAACATCATATCTACTAACACACAACATCATGTCTACTAAGACACAACATCATATCAAGACACAACATCATATCTAATAACACACAACATCATATCTACTAACACACAACATCATGTCTACTAACACACAACATCATATCTAATAACACACAACATCATATATACTAACTAAGACACAATTAGTAATCGAGAGTGAGAGAGAGAGAGAGTAATGAGTAGGAGGGGGGTAAATCTTTAAGTGTATCAGCTGATATAAACAAAGGAATTCCCGCCAAAATCCCATACACATACTGTCTGTGACAATCACTGAAAATTTTTGTACTGAATAGGCCAGTTACTCTCCAACCAAAGATTTCTGTCCCTAGCTAGACACCCATCATACATACATTCATACATACAGAGTAGTTTTGTTTCCTTTTCCATATCCTACTAATGATCATAACATTCCTTTAATTAATTTTCCTCCGCTTCATTGCTCATACAATTCCACGATCGTCTGACCTCTTCGAACTGGGGAAGTGTGAGATATGGGTGAGCTGTAGCAGTGCCTCCTACAGTACGGAGAACGGTAAACTGCAGATAATGAACTCTTGAGTATTTGGTTTTAAACAATTTAAGTCAATCCCAGCAGAAATGTTCGCAAAGCAATCACCACTAGCAGCTAACAAAATGGCCAGTACACGGACAGCTAGGCATTGCCAAGCACAGGAAAGGCTGACGCGTGCTATGACGTAGGCAGCCGAGGGGGATGTAGTAAAGCTGGCCTTCATCAGAAGGCACTGGCTGTAGGGACCCGTGGACGGAAAGGGAGCGGACCCGGGGAGGGGGGGGTTAATTGAGCAAGTTAGCAGTGAAGTCGACCAACAACAAAACTTTATGATTACTGCAGCTAGTCAATGAGGTTTTATTGTTTCAAGTTAAAAGAAGAAAGGGTAATACGGAGGAGGGTTTGAATCGGTGGTGGTGTAGCAAGGCTCAATTTTCGGTTTGGGGTGGGTGTGGTATTAATACCATTCCGAAGCTGTCCAACACTGTGCAGTTTGTTTATTTTTAATAACTCTTTTTGAAGATTAAGTTGCTCAGTAGATTAAATATTAATAGACTTCATTGATGATGACCACTGGTAGAGGAATTATTGGTAGCTTTTTTTTGTTCTGAGCACTGTCGGCATGGTACAATGTTATACCAGAGCGCGGCCAACGCAGTACGGTGGGATGCGGGAGGCTTCGACGGAGGATGAGACGTAATTGTAGGATATATACAAGGGGTTGGTAACCGCGTCCTATAAAATTATAATCGCGTCCCTTAATAATAGGAGAGTTGTATTATGTTTTGCTGGTGTAAACCAAACTTGCAACACTGTCGACAAAAAGTTTTTTTTTTTTTGTCGTTCATTGAAACATTGAACAAATAGTAGACAGAAAGAAAGTAAATTTTAAGATACAAAGTTAAATTTTTTTGTCAGAGTTTCTTACAATACATTCTTAAAATACCGATAGAAAAGTATTGGTATCGAGTATCGAAAATTTTTCTTTTCAAATGTATCGGAGATACACAAATCAATACTTGATACAAAAAGGATCGACAATACAGCAACCAATACTAATAAAGTATCGCCGATACTTTATTGGCCGATACCGATACTTCGATACTAACAACTAGGGAGCGACCGATATGCCTTTTTACCGATAGTCCGATACCGATATTTTTCCCCAGCATTTTTGCCGATACCGATACCGATATTTTGCTATTAATGAAAGGGTGTCTTGCAGATGATTAGAAGATTATAAAAACAAAAGATTTGAAAAGACAGACCGAAAGACCGAAGTCAGAAACACAAACCATGCCTACATAATCTCAGTGCATGTTTATTTTTTTAAAATTAAACTTATAACAAACAATTTGTTGTTTTTCCTTTTTACTTGTTCTCAAACAGAAAAGTAAGATAAAGTTGTAAATAATTCATGTCAAACTAAAAAAGTAAAAATGTATTAATTAGGGCTACTTATTAAACTGCGTTAATTTGCGATTAACGCGCCAAAAAAAAATTTGCGATTAAAATTTTTAACGCAACACTTAAATGCGTTAATTTGACCAAATGCGGAAAGTTCACCAAATCGATAAATAACAGAATTTCACTCAACCATTTGAAGTTTAAGTTCCGTCCACTTACGCACACACTCTCACCCCCACGTATGTCGACTGAAGCCCCACTTATAATATATAATGAAGATGTTTTGGTTATTTAGCCCTTCGACAAGTAAACCTCCTGCTCCCTTCTCTGTCAGTGTAAAAAGAGAAAACTTTCATTCAATAGTTAACATTATATACTGTAGTGTATCGGTGAAGGTACTATAGCGTATAATGAACCCGTTTATAATGATAATTCTCTAACCACGGCTATTGTATGGGATTGTGTGGGTTGGTACCTTTCCCAGCCTCCTTTTATTTACCCAACAATATCCCGGGAGAAGAAAATTTCCTGGGACCTATCCTGGGATTCAGCTATCCAGAGAGAATAACACAGGTTCTAACCAATGTAATGTAACACCAATAAAACTTCGTATGGACGTTCAGCAATCGGCAGTTGTAAATATAGTATTAATTGAAGCCAACTTATCTTTCAACTGCTGCCTACGAAGTTAAAATCAATGTTTCGATTGTTTTGTCAATGTTTGTCAACAGCTAGACATCATTTATTGCCTGGCAAGTCTATTAATTAATTAACGTTCTGAAACTAGCGATGTCAATATGATGGAAAGGCATATTTTCGATTGTGCTTTGTATATAGCAATAAAAACATCAATAGATTTTTCTCTAAGAGTTAAACCGGCAAACACTCACGCCTGCCTCGTCCCTGATACAACTGTTGCTATAACCAAAATGAGACGAAAGAAAGAATTTTTAATGTTGACACACGAAAGAAAGATAAGAACAACAGAAGATGAAAAATGAAAGCCGACCGATCAAAATTTTGCTTTGAATTGCCATGCGGTAACATCAAAGAGTGTCATTTTACAATACAATTTCTTTTCTGTTGTTCACTAAAACACTTAACAAATAGTTGATAGTAAGATAGCAAAGCAAAATCTTCTAAAGAAGATTAAAAGTAAATTTGTCCTTCAACTCGCCGACCCTGTTGGTAAATGACGTCATCTTTGTGCTGCTGTGTCTAAAATGAAACTGGGTTGG
Organism: Bulinus truncatus; assembly: GCA_021962125.1. Taxonomy (NCBI): domain Eukaryota; kingdom Metazoa; phylum Mollusca; class Gastropoda; family Planorbidae; genus Bulinus; species Bulinus truncatus. The sequence continues at coordinate 1,364,671 of JAGDYQ010000068.1, forward strand.
GCGGAGGGGGGGGGGAGGGTATAAACAAACCGCGTTAATGATAAGGGAGCTATCACTTTCTTGCTATATTATTATTTTAGGAAGGGAAGGCACATTTGAGATATAAAACCCATAGTGCCAATATCGGTTCGACTATCGGTCGCTCCCTACAAATATCGGCCGATCCGATATTAACCGATATTGCCAATATCGGTCCGATACCGATAGCGATCCGATTATCGGTCGCTCCCTACTAACAACCCTGCTTATATTTTAAGTGCTTATCAAGGTATTGAGTTACAGAAACTGAATGAGAGGAATGTATTCATGCACTGTATTAATCAGCATATAAAACTGTTTTTTCCCCATGTATTGTAAAAGTGTTTTATTGCTGAAGTTTTATCAATTTTAGCCAAATATTTCGTTATCAGCCAAAAATCAGCCGCAAATGTCAATTGACTCAATTTTCGAAGAAATCCGGCTAATCCGGATATTAGCCGAAAAATTATGTCAGCCTTTGTATATTGTATAGTGTTAAAGTATTAAGTATAATTTGTTTAAAAAGATGGCTGAGAGACGCAGATGTGTAAACCATCCTGACAGTTTTTGTTATGTTTGTGGATTATTCACTATGAAGTCAGAGAAAAAATATCACCCCTTTGGTCAAATTTGCTTATAATGCTTACTTTAGTATGAAGCTTGAAGACCAAGACTTAAGAAATGGGCACCACACATCATTTGCGGGTCATGCTACTCGAATTTGACGCAGTGGCTGAAGGGCAAAAGAAGTTTGTCATTTGCAATTCCTATGGTTTGGAGAGAACCACGAGACCATATCAACGATTGTTACTTTTGCATGACAAAGACAGCAGGATTTTCTGGTAAAAACAAGGAAAAGATTGAATATCCTAATGTACCTCCTGCGATTAGACCTGTGTCTTATGACGACACCTTGCTGATTCCTGTGCCTCCTAGTAACATTGACATTGGCGAAAGTGATGAATCAGCGTCTATTCCTTACGTTCATGAAAGTGATGACAGCTTTGATGCACCTGAAGACGGTAAACCTCATTTCATCGAACAAACTGAACATAACGATTTAGTGCGAGATCTGAATTTACCGAAGGATAAAGCAGAGCTATTTGCGTCTCGTCTTCAACAGTGGAATCTCTTGTCAAAAGGCACTAAGGTAACAGTTTACAGAAAACGAACTGCAAATCTTTCACTATTCTTTGAAGAACAGGACAAGTGCTCTTACTGCAAAGATATAGAAGGTCTTATGAATGAGCTTGGCTGTAATCACAAAGCTCATGAATGGCGTCTGTTCATAGATGCCTCGAAGACAAGCCTTAAGGCAATTCTTCTTCACAATGGCAACTCAATGCCTTCAGCGCCAATATTCTATGCTGCAGATATGAAAGAATCGTATGAGAGCATGGAAAAAAATTTTGAGTTAATCAACTATAGGAAATTTAGCTGGAATATTTGTGCTGACTTTAAAGTTATTGGGTTAGTGATGGCATGCAAAGTGGTTACACAAAGTACTGCTGCTTCCTGTGTTTGTGGGGCAGCCGTGCTTTTAAGAAGCATTATTCACAGAAGCAGTGGCCGGTGATATCTGAATATGTCCCAGGAAAACAATGTAAAGCACAGTCCACTATCACAACCAAAATGTACCTCCCACCTCTTCACATCAAGTTGGGATTAATGAAAAACTTTGTGAAAGCTCTTAAAGGCAACTCCAATGCTTTTCAGTACCTCAAAGAAACATTTCCAAGGATGAGTGATGCCAAAATCACAGAAGGAGTCTTTATAGGACCTCAAATTAGAGATGTTATAATGAATGACTCCATGTTAAATATTACATAGTAGGACTAATTTTCAAAATGGATTCACTTCACTTCTGGACGTGCTAGAAACATTCCAAAGCTATCACTGTAATCAGAAAATTGCATATAATAAAATACGCATTATGTTGTTCAAGTTACAGAACTTTTTTTTTATTTTGTTGCACAGTGTAACCAAGAATATCTAAAACCTCTGTTTCCACCACTGTCAGCTTTAAAAATCATACTTTTCTTCAGAGGTCAAACAATCAAGGATCAGCAGCAATTTCAACTCATTTGAAAGGTCGTATGTCAAGACGTACCTTCCAATATCCCATTTAGGAAAGAAGAAGTGACAGCGACAATCAAATTAGAAATAGTTGCTTCAGTTGTGTCTGGCTGTTGAACTTGTACCGTTGTCCTCAATGCATATAATAATTCAAATGCTGCAGACGCCCTAAAATCTTCTAATAACAGCTTTTCGGAATCCCACGATCGCTCTACTTTTCGTTTTATTGAGCATGTTCAACAATTTCTGATATCCATCTTTTCATATTAATTTAGGATACATTTAAAAACTCACTCAGTTGCAGATGATTATAAACTAACAAGAGTTGCCAGATTAAAAAAAAAAACCCTGAATGACAAGAACATTTTCGAATGCTAAATCAAGCTACAGAAGGCCAAATTAAACAAAAAAAAATTGGAACATGCTTGTGCTTGTAGTCAAAATGTTTAAATTTCCAAAAAACATTTATTTATGTCAATATAAATAATGAATGTTTTACTTAACTTGGATTTAATTTAGAAATAAACCTGTATGCATTGAGAGTTAAAGATTTTTTGTCCCCCCCCCCCCCAGGAAAAATTCCCAGCGACGCCCATGCACCTACTTATAACGCAAGACCAATGAGTATGTTTGGGAAAGAATTTCTATAATCGCGGACCCTCTGGAAACAATTATGGCAACATCCAAGTAATGTAAGATGGCATTGTACCAATGACAACCGCGCAGGATAGGCAACTGTGGAGAAATATGTCTGTTGAGGTGCCCATGCGTTCCCCCAACGACCACATCATACCACCAATCATCAGGCCCTATGAGAGGGGGGTGCAGCCGGTGCGCCGCACCGGGGCCCATGACATTTTAGGGGGGGCCCATCATGAGCAGTAGATATAAATTAAAGTAAATATATTGAAAATTTAAACAAAAATTCATTTTTTTTAAATTTATATTTTACATCATTCGCTTCATGGCCTATCTGGTACCAGATGGTCAGATCGAGTTGAAAGCGTAAAACTTTAAAACCGTTTGTAGCTCATCTTCCAGGGGTTAAGTTGGCCTTAGAAAACCTTCTAGAACTCAATATCACTGCAAAAACTAAGAACAAAATCACTGGAGCTCTATGTTGTGTCAGTTCTTTCACCTGCATCATAATGTCAGTCATATGGTACAGAACATTAGTTCTCATTGATTTTTGTAACAAAACCATTCAAGCTAGTGCTGCAACGTTAGATGTAGAAGTTGCAAACATATAAAGCTTGCTTTCACAACTACGGCATTGCGAGAAAGTTGAAAAGCAATGTGGATTGAATCTAAACTTGTTGCACCCAGTCTTCAGATAGAAATAAAATTGTTTAGAAACTATGCCAGGAAAAAAAAAACACGTTTCCACGATGAGGGTGCACCTGATGGAAATTTAGATAAAATGAATAAATCAGATGAATCTATTGAGGAAGCACACTTTCGAAAGGATATATTTTATGTAATTTTGGATAATGTTGTTGGAGGGCTTACAGTTCGTTTTAGTGCAGCAGAACTGATTTCTGATAACTTCAGTTTTCTTTGGAATTATCAAAAAATGTCAGAAAAGGAATTAATTGCAAAGCAGCTAGACTAGCGGAGACATATTTTAATGACATAATCTCTGAAGACCAGGAAATGAATCACATAACAATTGTTCACAATGCCAATTTTGGTGGAAAACAGTTGGGCGCATTGGAATTGCTGAATGCTTTATGCGAATACAAATTAGAAAGCATATTTCCCAACTTGACAGTCAGTTTGATAATATTCCTTACAACACCAACCACAGTAGCATCTGCAGAAAGAAGTTTCAGCAAACTTAACTCATCAAACATTATCACAGGTCTACCATGGGTCAGGATCTCCTGAACAACCTAGATAGGCTCAGTATTGAGTCTGAAATTGCAAAGAATATAGACTTTGACACTGTAATTCGTAGTTTTTCCCCCCAAAAAAAAGCACGCAAAGCGACCATGTTTAAATAATATTTGTTTATAATTTTTATTTTATTTTATTCTTTTCTGTGTATTTTTGTTGTTTTTTTTTTGGTTTAATTTAGGTATATTTGTTTATGATATATTCTAGTAATTGAACAGCTGCATTAATCATTTAAAATAAAAAAATGTAAACCTTTTTCAAATTTTTTTATTAATATAATATAATATGTAATAATTTTAATCATTAATGTTTCAACTTCTTTACATACACGTTCTAAACTAATAAACTGTGAAAGCTGAGCTGCCAAAACTATTTTTTGCTTTATATTGAAAAGAGGGGCACCAAAAAAATCTTGCACCGGCACATTTTACTCCTCTCCAGGGCCCTGCCAATCATTATACCACCAACACAGTTAATGTTAGCCTAATTAAAAATTGCGTTTTAGTATCTAACAGTACACTTATTTGTAAATTATCACACCTCTTTCTTTAAATAAATTTATAATTCACAGTGTTAATAAGTGGAATCATTTAATACTGGCAACCTTTTAATTATTAAATTTTGATACATGGTTATTTCCATAGATATATGTGTAAGGTTAGTATTTTCATCTGTGTAAAATTACAAGAGTTGGCAGCCAAAACAAAAATCTTAAGAGTACTGGCCCTTTTCGAAGGAATATTATGTAAAATTCTCAACTAAGAAAGATGCTTGATTGACTAAGCCAGAAGCCTAAGCGGTGCATTTTCTAGGTATTTTATCGTTATGTCAGTGGGTTAAAAATTATTGTTTTTGTAATTTATTTTGATTGATATTTAGGTACACAATAAAAAATTCGTTTTGACCAGTGAAAAAATTATGGATCAAAAGTGATCATTGGGTGGGCTTCAATTTTACGTAATCTATATTAGATACGAAGTGGCTACGCTTACGTCTAGCGCCTTCTATTATTATATCTATTGACGTAAGCCGGAAAAAAAATACGAATTACGTCTTGATGTTACCGCTGCCACTGCGTAAACAAAAAGGGTTAGGGTTAGGGATAAGGTTAGGGTTAGGGACAGTGTTAGGGTGTGGAGAAATATCTATTGACGTAAGCCGGAAAAAAAAATACGAATTACGTCTTGACGTAAGCGTAGCCTGTCCGTATTAGATAATTAGTTAGTGATCTATATATCAAATTACAGACAATTAAATAGAGATTATGACGGTTTTAAATAATGGACATGCAATATGTTGTGTTTAAGTTATGCTTGGCTTTATGTAGGGTTACATTATAGGCCTAGCACAAAACATTTAATGATTTATCATTCATTGATAACTGATAAGCCATCATAAGCATTGAAAGTGTGACTATATGTCAAAAATATTTGCAACTTTTAAAAAGAAGTAAAATGCCCCCCAGAAAAATAATTACTAATCATATTTTTACAATAAAATTTCAAAGAGACCACAAATTTTAATTGGGGGGGGGGGCAATGGAACATTTTGTAAATGTAAGTTTTCTCATTATATTCTTATTTTTGTAAAGTTTCCTAAACAGGGATGAGTCATAAGCAGTGCTCGATTTACCGCCGGGGATATCCCTGGCACTGAGGACTATCATCCCCGGCTCTGCTTTAATTAATTTCATTCCTGCCGGGGATGACATTTATCCCCCACTCTGCAGAAAATTTTTTTTCATTCCCGGCACTGATTTTTTCTTAAGGTTAGCCTAAAGTAGGGAATTGATTTTATAGTATTACTACAAATATTAGATGAAAAACACTGACAAAATCAGCTGATTTGAACACCTCAACACCAGGCTTGCGGAGCCGCCATATTTTTTTCCGGCTCTGGCTCCCACAAATTTGACGGCTCCGGCTCCCTAGTAAGATAGTATCACACGAGACAAAAATTGTTGTAATTTCTCCACGCTAACATGCCGCTGATAAAAAGTTATGCAAATTTTGCTGCGTTCACCCCCATAGTCAGGAACTTGAAAAATATATGCATTGTCGGTTTTTACTAAAAACAAACCATTTCAGTGCATCCAGAAACATATTATTTTCGATTGAGGTTTCACTAGTCGCCATTTTCATACGTACTAAAAATTTATTAGCAAATAGTAAAATGATACATTATTTAAAATATTTTAAAGACTTCAGTATTTATATTTATTATTTATAAATTCGAAGTGACTATTCGGACCCGGGCAGGCCCGTAGCCAGGATTATTGCATTGGGGAGGGAATGTGCCGAAGAACTGATCCTGGGGCACAGGGGCGGATCTAGAAAACTTTGACCGGGAGGGGGGGGGGCTGAAACTGTTTTCATTGTTGAAAATTGGTCTTTGAACAAAAATATTTCGATAAATTAATGATGTATTACCTAAACTTGCGATAACCCGGGGGGGGGGGGGGAATGGACCCCCGGTCCCTCCCCCTTATTCCGCCCCTGGGGGGGGTAGAAGAAATGTTCGGGGGGGGGGGGAGCGAAGATGGAAGTGCCAAGCGCCGAAAGCTTGCAAACGGAGAGGAGGGGTTTGGGGATGGGACCTCAGTGAGTCCCCTCCCCAAGAAATTTTTTGCAGTTCCATATCTCGAATGGTGCATTTTAGTACCGATTGTTTAGCTATTAATTAGAAATATATAATTTTAACAAGGTTTCAATAATGCATGGCATGTTGCAGTTTTTTTAAAAAATAATTTAAATAGTAAAGAGTTTTAATGATAAAAATTTATTGATGCTGAGCTATTTCAGATTCCTGTTATAAATATATTGACCATTTGTTCTGCTACACAATTGTTGCATAATAGATACCTGATTTATATTATTATACTGTTTGTTTAACGTACAACCCGGGAAGAACGACAAAGATGCACGAATATAGCTTAGCTATTTGTGTGATATTTCTTATAAAATATTGAAAACAAAGAACAGATCTATCAACAACAAATTGACCAGTCGCAATTATTCAATTAAAAATAAAATTAATTCTGCTAAAAAGTAAATTTGCAAATTAAAAAACATCACGCAGAAATCAAGGAGTTTGTACTTTATTATTTTATTATACATATGTATAAAAGTGAAGTCAGAAGTCAATATTATTTTATTAACTTTTTTAAGTTGCTAGTTGTCCTCAGAAGATATCAATATATAAAACTATTACAAGGTTGCAAACAGGCCCACCGACAAAAATTTCGGGTCCCTGGGCTGGGGTGACACAGGCCCCCGTGCTGATATTAGTATTTTAAAAAGTTGATTGGCCAGCTCAGTCCGGGCCCCTAAAACAAAATTGAACAAAATGATTGATGTTTTATAGCCGATATTATTAAAATTTTGTCAAAAAGCTCAAATCATGCACGGGGGGGGGGGCACAGACCCCCTAGCCCCCACTTAGCTTAGCTATACATAAACTTTATTATTGTTTTTTTTTTATAATTGTTTGAATTGTATGATTTAATCGTTACTCAGTGTCTAGGGTTCCACTAAGCGGACTCTGTATTATTATTTTTTATTATTATTTTTTTCGGGTTCCGTCTAATAAAGTTTAAGTATAGCTAAGCTTATTGCATATTTGCCATGGGTCCGAATAACAATCGGATTTTATTGGGACCCTGGTCAGAATAGCCACAGCCTTATAAATTTATCTACTCTATTTCAGATATTCTGTTTATAATAAAATTGTTAAATACAGAAAGCGACCATTTTGTTTTTAGTCTATTACAAATTCGCAGTCAAATAATACACGAAATGACGCGTTCTATTTGTCTTCGTAGTAAAAATTTATTTTTAAATGATTGATACAATTATTCTATGAAATAAAACTGTTTTAACTTTATATATAACAAAATAACATGCCATTAAAAAAATTTTGGAGGGTAAACAAGATTTAAAACGAACACAAAACGATTCCCCATTAAAGATTTCTTGTGATGATGTGCGTATTACTGTTGTGGCGTTCGTAAAACTGAATACATTTTCAAATTGTAGGAGGCAAACAATCAAACAAATTTGAAATTTTAAAGCTAAAAAAAAAAATCTGCTGTAAAAAAAAAACCGTGGAGCCGCCAGATTTTTTTGGCTCCGGCTCCAGCATAAAGTAGCGGCTCCGGCTCCGCAAGCCTGCTCAACACTATATCTGCTAAAAACTCTGGAAATAACACTCGTCGGGTTGTTTGCAGATAGTTTTATGTAAATTCTGAAGAACTTATGTTGTATGGAGATCGTGAAATTATAGAAGGCAAATTTTTTAAAAATTGAAGCATGTCATACTTCAGCCATAGTACAACAATTTCGCATAACAAAGGATGGCCATGACGCTGACACAGAACTTAATGATTTTTATAAGCGATTAGATGTTCTGCCAATATCTAGCGCAGAATGTGAGAGAGGACTCAGTGCAATGAATTTAACTCACACATCTCTTCGCAATGCTTTTGATGTTGAAACCATCAAACACTTGCTGTTTATTAAAATTAATGGTCCACCACTTCAATATTTTGATTCAAAGTTGTATGTCACAATGTAGTTAAAAGACGGAAGGCGATGTACCTTCTGGCAAACCAAAAAAAGAATTAGTTATGGAACAGCGTCATAATTTGTTTAAATAACTGAGACAATTATGAATAATGGAATATTTGATTTCAACAAACAGAGAATAAATGAAAAAAATTGCATTTTTTGTTAAAAATAAATTCATTACTTGTCCTATTAATGTGCAGCTTCAAATTTGCTTGAACCAACGTGAACTATGTAAATTAAGATTCACCAAATTTTTGTTGGTTTTGTCTAAGATGCAAATCGAAGATCCTATGAAAATAAATTAGTTACTTTTCCATGGTTTGTAAATTGAAGATCCTAAAAAAAATTGTTGGCATCTCGCCGCCCCTGGCGATGCTGTGGATATCCCCGGCACCAGCCCTGTAGCCAAGGGGGGGGGGCAGTGGGGGGGGCGTCCCCCGCTAGGTGTGGAGTACCCCCCCCCCCCCCCGCTTAAAAAAGAAAAAGAGGAAAAAAATAAAGAAAAAGTAACTAAAATGAGAAAAACTGCCCCCTTGCTGGGTATTGGTGCCCCCCAGCTAACTTTGACCTGGCTACAGGCCTGCCCGGCACTGAGAATTGACATCCCCGGCTCTGCTTTAGATTTTTTCATCCCCGTCGGGGATGACATTTATCCCCGGCTCTGCAGAAATTTTTTTTCATCCCCGGCACTGGTTTTTTCTTAAATCGAGCACTGGTCATAAGTGTTGCTGGTCATAACTCGTAGAGAAAAATTTCTTGATGTTTTCTCAGCTACTTACAAAGCCACAAACAAAAAGATTTATATTTTTGTATGAATAATTAGGCTAACAATATATTTGATAGAAATATAAATGAATGTTATATATATTTAAATTTTATTATGAATGATTATGCTAACTATATTAAAAAAAACACAGTACCCTAAAATATTTTTTTCTATAAATAAGACTCAAAACTATGGCTGCAGTTTTTTAAATGAGTGATTTTAGCACAAAAAGAGACATTATAGTAATGTTGTTTATAATAGTCTGTCATTACTGCCTAAAAAATTTTAATAAATGGCCGATCAGATATTGAAAAGAAATATGTTCACTTAACATTTCCCAAACTTTTTCTTGATATTAATTAGCCTCCATGGCCATTGCACTATCGGCTATGGTGGAGATATCACAGCTGCCTATAACAATAAAAACTTTATATAAACAGGTATTTAAAAAAGTGTATGCACTTAAATTTTATTCAAATAATTTAATGACATGAATTAGTAACATATTTAAACTTTTCTCTTCAATATATTTTTTTTTCCACAGAAAATTTCAACAGGCATTCGAAGTAAATGAACTGAATGTTTTCATTAGAACACAGTGAGCTTGAGTAATTATATATACTTCTCGGTAACAACCATATAGTTCTCGATAACAACCCCTCTTTTGCATTAGGAAAAGGATATTTATTGGTTTTGTTTATCATAATCAATGGTGGAATCATGAGAGACTTTTGCACTTACTAGTACTTATCATTTGAGAGAAAACAATATGTCTGAACTTTAATTATATTAATGTCTCAAGAAATTGCATCTCATGATGTATAGATTTAGATGTGATTTATGTAATAAATATTTTATCAAAAAACGACATCTGAGATACCATATTGCATTTCACTCTTGCATCAGAACATTTAAATGTTTAACATGTAATAAAGGTTTTGTGCACAAGTCAAGTCTTATAAATCACCTAGCAATTCATTTTGAACCTTTTAAATGTGAACTATGTAATAAAGGTTTTTCTTTTCGAAGAAATTTACTACGCCACCAGTTACTTCATACTGGAGAAAAATCATTTAAATGTGAATTATGTCATAAAGGTTTTTCTCGTCAAAGAAATTTACTACGCCACCAGTTACTTCATACTGGAGAAAAATCATTTAAATGTGAATTATGTCATAAAGGTTTTTCTAAACGAGGAAATTTACTACGCCACCAGTTACTTCATACTGGAGAAAAACCATTAAAATGTGAACTATGTAATAAAGGTTTTTCTCAACAAGCAAATTTACTAAGGCACCAGTTATTTCATATTGGAGAAAGACCATTTAAATGTGAACTATGTGATAAAGGCTTTTCTCGTCAAAGAAATTTACAACGCCACCAATTACTTCATACTGGAGAAAAATCATTTAAATGTGAATTATGTCATAAAGGTTTTTCTCGTCAAAGAAATTTACTACGCCACCAGTTACTTCATACTGGAGAAAAATCATTTAAATGTGAATTATGTCATAAAGGTTTTTCTAAACGAGGAAATTTACTACGCCACCAGTTACTTCATACTGGAGAAAAACCATTAAAATGTGAACTATGTAATAAAGGTTTTTCTCAACAAGCAAATTTACTAAGGCACCAGTTATTTCATATTGGAGAAAGACCATTTAAATGTTCAGTCTGTTATAAATCTTACTTCAAAAAGGTAAGTTTGACTAAACACCAGTTAGTTCACTCTGGAGGAAAACAATGTCAGAGTTTAGTACCAGTTTGTCAACCACACTCGCCTTATAAGGCTTCTTTTAATCAAATATGCTTTCATTCCTGCTTACTATGTAATAAGAGTGACATCCCATTGTCCGACTTAAGGAAACACTTGTTATCGCACATATAATTAACTTAACTGTAGGGGCTCGTCGGGTCAAATGAAGTTTAGTATTTGTTTCAGTATCCACAACCTTTTAAGAGATTTAGTGGTAGCACAACTTCGAGCCACCTTTTCTTTTCCTAACTTATTTGGGGTAATCATTTCTCACGAAGTTAACTTTAACATTAAAGTATTTAGAACTAATTGTTTTATTAATTCATGAAATAGGTTTTCTACTAACTATTGTGTTGTAACACCGTACTATGAGTGCATCTGGTTACTCCTCTTAGTTAATTCCATTGAATTGCGTCATCAAACTTGACTTAAGCAGAGTGCCTCATCAATCATTTTCCATTGCACTGTTTTGGGAGGCCTTTTTCAGTTCACCTCATTTTTTATGCAACATTTTTTCTCTTGTTCACAAGAACTTCATCAGGTGATCTTTGTGCGGCCAACCTTTTTCTGGCCTTGAGGATTCCACTGCAGAGACATTTTCATAATGTCTTCTGGAGGCTTCCTGAGTGAGTGACTAATCCAACGCAAATTCCTCCTGGATATTTGTAGGTCTATGGGGTCTTGGTTTGCCGATGGCCAGAGATCTTTGTTCCTTTCTTTATCTTGTCTTTAGGATATTCATAAGACCACTGTTTAGGGACGTCTGATGTACCATAGCAAATATTTAAGTTCAGTAATTGATGAAGGTGATAATGTACGGAAGACCTTAATAATTGCATTAAAATATCTGTGTAGCAGACATAAAGAAATATATGACATTTTGTTGATGATATCAAATGTTTTAATGAGAAAATAAACAAATAAACATTTATTTCATCTTCACTGTTTCGTTTCTTTCATTTAATGTTGACGATCTCGACACTTTTTCATGCCTGCTCAATTCGTCTTTTTTTAGTTTTTTTTTCAATTGCAGTATATGTTTTTTATTTGTTTTTTTTTAACTTACTTTTTACAAAGAAGGTCAGGTTTTCAGATGACCAGATGTCCCGAGTTTCACACTCACGGTTTCGCATCATCCGTCCCCTTTTTGGTCGTACTGATTCATACAGCATTAAAATGTACACTGTCTTTGGCTTTTCTTTTGGGATTGTGTGTGGGGGGGGGGCTCCCAGGCTAACCCCCCACATCCCCTCCATTGTTCTTCCGTGTTCCTTGTGGTTTACTCCCTGGGAGTTATGTCCCCTGTATTTTAAACATTTACTGTATTGTTGGTGAAAGTACCAGCATTGAAGAACAAAATAATATAAACTTTGGACTAGATGTCTCAGGCCTTAACCCCTCTAAAAAAACAACATTAACGTAGAAACGGTTCTGTGTACAGTAAAAAAAGACGCCCCTGGACAAGTATCATTTGGGGGGGGGGGGTGCAGAATTTAGTTTTTTTTTTTTTTTAACATCTTGGTGGTAATACAAAAATTTTCTCCTTTTGCCACCACAAATGCAGTTACTATAGTGAATGGCATCCAGACAGAGTGCACAGTCCTTTAATTCTGAAAGAAGATTTGATGGAGATATGTATATCTAGCTGTAACCGAGAATGCAGGCCAGTGCTGCATACTTCGACATTTTGAATATAGTATATCATGCAGAAAGTGCACCTCAGTTTAAAAACTCCTCTACCAATGACTTAAAAAAAAAAACGCCATTTGTGTCATTTCCCTTTTTTTTAAATAGTATAGCACATAGATGTATACAGTTCACATGGATATATCCTTCTTCTTCTTCCTTTGGCTCTACTGCCCATTTAGGGCACTGGCCTGCCATACTACACTTCTCCACTTTTCCCGATCCATGGTCTTCTTCCTCCACTCTCTGACTCCTATGGCTTTAAGGTCTTTCTCCACTTCCTCCAACCATCTGCTTCTTGGCCTGCCTTTAGGCCTTTTCTTATTAGGTGTTGCCTTATATAGTTTTTGGACCTCTGTTGTTTTCCATTCTGTCTATGTGCCCTACCCACCTTAGTCTATTCATTTTAATTTCAGCTGTTATATTTGGTTCTTCGTACAGTTCGTACAGCTCTGAATTGGTTCTACTTCTCCACTCGTTATTGTCCTTTACTGGCCCATATATTTTCCTAAATATTTTCCTTTCCCAAGTGTTTAGCATATTTTCTGCTTGTTTGCTGATGGTCCATGTTTCGCTACCATATGTTACTGCTGGTCAGATCATTGTCTTTTTAAGTTTTCTGGATATCTGTCTGTTTTTCAGTATTTTATGCAGTGTGTAATATATTCTGTTCCCTACTTCTATTCTGTTTTTTGATCTCTATCATTATATCGTTTTTCTCCCTTATGGTTGATCCCAGGTATTTAAAGTTTTCTACTCTTTCAAATACTCTATCACTGATTTTGAAAAAAATTTCTTTTCCTTCTTTTTCATTTCTTTCTAATAGCATATATTGAGTATTTGTTTTGTTTACTGTTAAACCTGCTTTCTGAGCTGCTGTTTCTAATTCTATGTATGCTTTTGCTATATCCTTGCTTTGCTTTCCTATCAATGTTATGTCATCAGAATATGCAAGGTACTGAATGGGTTTTGTAAATATTGTTCCTGTTGTCACAGACTTTGTTTTTTTCACTTCTGAGGTAGTGTGTTATAGTTCCTCGCTTATCCAACTGTACGTTTCTTATGAATTTTCTAGGGTTAAGTTGAAAAGTATGCACGGAAGAGAGTCTCCTTGTCTAAGAACATTACTTTAAATTCTCTTGAGCTTTCTCCTTGGATGTTCACTTTGCTTCTTGAGTTGTTTAATGTCATACGTACTAGTCTGAGGAGCTTGTTGGGGATACACAACTCCTGCAATGTTTTGTAAAGATAATTTTTTATGCAAATTTTTTTTATTGAATAGATATGTCAACAAAAGTGGCACATTTTTAATGTTTGTGCATATATTTTTTTATTTTTTTGTCCTGTATCTAATTATTCAATACGAAATAGACGAATTCAAATATTTCAGTCATTTTTTTATTTTCAACACAAAATAAAAATCATTAAAGATTTTCTAGAAAAAAAACTCTAAGAATTTAACAAAACCGTTATTGAGACTGTATTGTATTTGACAATATAAAACTAACAATAATTGTCTTAAGTAAAATTGAAGTGTATGGAAGAATGTAACCACTCAGATTGTGAAAGATTGTTTCGATTACTATCTTAACTCTTTTGTCATTAAACTGGAATTTTTCGCAGTAAATTTGTGCAAAAACACTACATTATGGACATCCACTCTGTCCTCAACCCCCTCCTCCCCCATGTCCACTTTTTGCTGAACCCCCCCCCTCCCCCTTTGTGTTGATGTCTTTTATGGATGGCCCCTTAAGCGATCGACCCCCCCCCCCCGAAATCTGTACGCAGCGCTCTGGAAAAGTTTAATGCTGTGAATTTCGCGGAACCTTTTTAGGTGAAAAATCTGTGTCATAGGTTAAATTACTTCATACAGTGAACATAAATATAAAATACCTACTTTGATCACGTCAGAAAAAAAAATACATTAATATTTGTTACCCCCCCCCCTTTCTACTTCTACACAAACGTATATATTTGAAGCAGGTGCCTGGAGACCAATCACCCATCATCCTCCCCTCTGGACCCCCCTCCCCCCCCCCCAAAGATGTTGGTATTTATACGTTGAAGAAAGGTGATAAGGATGAAAACAACAGGTTCTTTTTTATAACTTGTAGATGTTACAACAGCAATGAACAACATTAATATTCGAAGTCGACGCCAGTTGAAAGTAACAATAAGAATATTAAATTCCTTTTATTATATAACTGTATGAACATGAACTGACATATAGGCCTAATAGTGAACTCATTAGGAATACAATAACTACTGTCTAGAAACAAACTACAACATGCATCCGCTAACTACGACGCTCAAAGCTAGACTGATTTTTACAACTGCTAAAATAATGTTCCCCGCTGTCGGTTGTAGCGTACGTCATTTTGTTAGAAATGACCAAAATGATGTATACACGTAGAACTCAGAATAAAATACAAACAATGCGATGTAGGAATGACGCTATAGATGTGTTGGGCGGAGCCTACCTAATTGCGTCATAATTTATTTTCTGATTTTTAGTACGCAAGAAAAACGTTTTTTTTTTATAAACTATTTTTTTATAATTGTATTTTTTTTTTAAAAAGAGCGACACTGTAAGTCGACAATTAACTATGTAACAAATTCAGTGGAAAAAAAAATATTTACGGGAGCCACACTAAAATCAACATAGAGCTCCCCCCCCACCCACGTTGAGATATTAGCCATCACCTTTGAAGATGCATTACAGTACCAGTTGTCAGCTACATACTAATGTA
>JAGDYQ010000068.1:1380683-1411448 GCA_021962125.1 Bulinus truncatus
TAATTTGATTCTCATAATAAATAGAGTATGAATTGAGCTAATGGATTTTTAACAGTAGCTATCATTATGTCATGTTTTCTCAAAGGGCCACTGTGTTCATGTTTGACAGCTTAAATTTGAATTTCCATTTTAAAAAATGTTCATAGATTGAGACTTGAGTGTTAATTTTATTTTTCTCTTAGACTGTAAACAGTTAGTGTAATTGACTGTTGTTGCTTTATCATTTTAAGTTTATTTTCATAACCCAGAATATTTATATCAGGAGTTTAAATTTTCTTAAATTAAAGCTGATGCAATTAAAAAAAAAAAAAAATAACATCATATTTAAAAACAGAACTTCAAAAAAAGAATAAAAAATTTTGGGTTTCATTTATTTATTTATGTTGCTGCATTCAGTCAGGATCTTTATATTTTGTACATTTTTTTGCCTTAACTTTTTTTCCTATTATTATGATTGTTTTATTTCAGAAAAAGATTTGTATTATCGTCTGCATTGTGGTGGCCCTGATCATTATAGCCATCATTATAGCCGTATCTGTCGCTGCCTGAGAGAATGCCCAGCTTTAAGTGGTTTTTTTTTTTTTGGTTGTATTATTTTATTTTTATTTTTTTGGTTGACTGCACACCTGAGTCCAGGATGCTTTATCTAAAAGCATATGTTTGGTGTAAAATTGGATGATTGCTGTTATTCTTATTATTTGTTGTATTAATCGATGTTATATATTGCCTCCAGAAAGTGGAGAGCTTTATGTTGTTGAAGATGTTTTATCATTACATGTATAATGTCAAGTGCAAGATTTTTTTTTCAATAGGTTTGTATCAATATTTTTATTTTATGCAATATTGTGCTGTCATTTGTGTTTTTTTTTTAATATTAAATCTTGAATATTGTACAAGTGTTAGAAAAAGCCAGTTTAATTTATTAGTTATAGAAGAGGAGTTGCTTGCCATTATTTTTTTATCTTTCTGAATTCTTTTATATATATGTTAGTTAAAAAGTATTTTTTTCAACAATGGCTAATATGCTTGAAAGATAATTTTCTTTTCCCCTATTGTTCCCAGCAGGAAAGTTTTACAAAGTTTATAAAAATAAATCTATTAAATTTTATTACATGTCAGTTACCAAAGCATTCCATAATTATTGTTTTTTTTTAAATCTTCTGCTGGCATTATATCTTGTTATGATCTGCAGCTGAAAGTAAAAGAACATTTTGGTTGAGATAATGGACGAGTCAGAAAATTAGTTCTTGAATGCCATGATGAGTTAAATTAGTTATGTAAAATATTTAGTCTCATTAGCTATGTGTTCTTATTCAGAAAACTAACATAATTTTTACAATTATTTTCACAAAGTATACAAGTTGTCATTCTTTGCTTTAATCTGGTTCTTTAGTATCCATTTGTCTTTGGCAATATATTCTTCTTTTTTAACACCCGGTACTTATTTTTGGTTTAAAATCTCTTTTTTCCTTATTCATTACTATTTCAGTTACTAATAGTCCTCAAATAAAAACTAGTTAATTTATCATTTTATACAAAAAAAAAAATTTCACATGTTGGAAAAATAATAATTTGTCCCCAAAACGGAAAAATAATTTGTCTCTGAAACAAGAAATGTTATGTAGTCAAGCAAATATTATGTTTATTTTCTTTCAAAATAGTTATTACCATTCAATGATCTGAGCTCATTAGTTTGAGCTGAACTTTCTACTTTTATTTGTGAAGAAAATTGATTGTTGACATAAATATATTTATTTACTAAAAATAATTATAACTAAAATATTTCATTGTTTTTTATTCTAGTCCAGACTCCATATAAAAAAAAAGACTAAATTGACAAACAAAAAAAATACAATATCCGTACAAAGCCTTTGTAGAGAATTAAATTTTGGTTTATCAACATTTTAAGAATCCCATCTGTTACTGGGCAGTTGTTAGTATCATCACTATCTACACTAAAAATTACATTTAGTCTTTGTGTATCTATGATTTTTTTTTTTTTTCAAAATCTTTACTAACTAAGATATTAGCAAATTATTACCAGCTTCATACCCTTCGAAAAGAACCAAGTAACCTGTCTAACCCTAGCCATCAAAATATGTTTTCTAAAGCAGCTCATCTGACTGCAAGTGGTGTTATATAACTCCAAAAAATGTTTTATTGATTCTAAATTAAAAATTCAGAAAAAAACATTTTTGATTTCCCCTTTAAAAAAAAAAAAAGAAAAAAAGCTCTGATATTTCTTATAAATCACCTCATTGATAATCAATTCTTAAAATTTCTTAAAATATGTTGAATTTAACCACCATAACTTTGAAAATTAACTCTTCAACATTCACCCTTTAAATAATCTTTTTATTTTAAAATTTTTGCATGTAATGGCCATGATGCTCAAATTTACTTTTGCAATATTGAATGTGATTCAATATGTATCGGTATTCATTTTAATGTAAAGGACGTTCATTTATCTTAATGTGTGTATATTTATTTATACAGTATATATTTATAAATTTTTAGTTGTACATTATTTTTTTATCAGTAGAATTTGTAAGTGATATTAATTATGACTTAAGAACAAAACTACTTGCGGAGATCGTTTTAACTATTTATTTAGTATTAAGAATTGCATTACGGTCCAATATTGAAGCCACTGTGAATACTTAATACTGTGTTGATAAGTACCCCCAAACCCTCCTGATTTTTTTTCCCACATAGTTTGAACCGCTGCAAGATTACTCAAAATGATGTCATTAATTAAATGATGGATAGAATCTTGTACAGCTATGGCACGTTCATTTTAAAAAAATTGACCTAACAACATTACTACTTTATCCTTTCAGACATATTTTGAAAAAAAAAATCTTACACATTATTAGCGTATCATTTTCCCAGTGACAAAGCAAGGTCAATTTTTCTCTTAAATAAAAGATCCTTAGTAAATTTTACGTTGGTTAAGGTGATTGAAAAAAAAAATATAGATACTGAAATTTCACCATTGGGTGGTGGTGGTTAAGGCGTGTGCTTTAATTACACAAATTTATAACTTTCTGTACATATTCATTTACTTTTTTTTTAAATTCTAAATTTTTATTTGAATTTTATTAAAATCATTGTCTGTCTGGCTTTTATAATTTAATTCATAAATTGTGTGGGCTCTTTCTTGAGTCTACATTCTACCGTATATAATTTTTTAAACAGTATAAACGTTTTTTTATTTATTATTATTTGAATCCAGTTTTCAATTTTTTTTTTCTGTCTTTGATGTTTTTTGACCCGTTCCTTTCATACTCAGCACTTGATTTTGAATCTGGCCCCTGATGTTTTCCCAATCATGAATAATCACAATCTTCTTTTTTTTACGAGCTAATTATAACATACACTAGGAGTTACTTATCTCTTTATTAACAAAATCAATAGTTTCAGAAATTACTTTTTAAGAATCAAATTTTTTAAGTATAAACTTAAAACTATGCTAAAATACAAATTGCCTGTGTTAATTAAAAGATGGCAAGATATATTGTCATCTATATTCTTAAGTAAATTTAATTATGGATTTTTTTTTTTACTTTATAGATTCTTTTGCTACGTAAGAGCAATCTCTGTTTGGATATTGCTTTTAATGTTTCTAACAGCTTTTGAGAGGCTGCTGGGGTAAATTGTGATAGAATACTGAGAGGTTTCTTGTAGCAAAATTGTTAAATTAGTAATACTAGAAACTTTTGTTATCACAACCACAATAAAATATACATTTTTTACCATTTAAGTATGCATGTATAAACAGTAAAGTTTTTTGTTTAATTACTGAGTTTTAATAGTTGACTTTTTCTGGTTCTTAAGATTTTAAGAATATACATTAAGTGTAATTAATTGGCAGGTTATTTTTATGTCTTGATAGCTCTCCTTGATGTGTAAATATGTTTCTTTTCAACATGTAAAGAAAAAAAAATATTGTCAACTGTCGGTGTTTCCTGTCATAAAAGAAAGGGTTTTTATTTACGGCCGTTTTATTCAGTCCTGATTTCTTTTTTTTTTTTTTTTTTCTTTATATCTAGTCAAAGTAAGTCTTACTGTTAAAATGAATTCTACTGTATGTGAATTATATATAACATGATTGAGGCAAACTACTCCCTTGACTTGTCTAACCAGCTCATTCATGTAATTTAGTACAGTTGTATTCCCCATGAACAACCTCCCAGTTTACAATTTTCTAATTCCCAACTGTCTGGTCCCTGACAGATTTTTTTACTCACTGAATACATCACAATCCCACCCCACCCCCCTCTCTTTTTTTTGTGACCAAATTTTTTTAAATTAAAATTTACAGTCTTTAACTGGGACTGCCACTGTTTTTTTTATTATTTCTTTTTGCTCCATTTATTTATCCAGTGTCTCTAAAGACTGGCTGTGATTAGGGTACAAGTATTTCTTAGCTTTTTTGTTTTATCCATTGCAATTGCTTGGTCACATGAATAATTTATTTAAAAACAAAAATACTTGTCATTATTTAAATCTAAAATTTATTGATGATTTCTGTTTTGGATAAAATTGAGAATTTATCTCAACACTTTATTCCTTCCTACTTAATGTTTCAAATCTGTATCAAACATTTCCCAACGCTGGAGCTGGACTCTAAGGTCATTTAATATCAATACATATAGTTTTACTTAAATGATATTTGAATAAAATACTTCAGTATACAATTCTTTTTTAAATATGGCAATAAAAATGATGGCTTGACCTGTTGTAAATATTTATTGCAAAAAAATAACACAAAACAAATAGACAAATGTTACATTTTGTTAGCTTAAACCCCTTTTCAACTCTTTTTAACAAAGCTTTATTAAAAAATAATTTAATAAAAATTAAATAACTAGCCTCTAAAAAATTTGGTGAAATAAGTAAAATCTTTAGCACAATCTTTAATGACAGTCGGTTCTACTTCCTGTTTTTATACTGCTTTATATTTTTGTCTCTTTTATTTCCCGGGGCTGAAAAATCATTTTACATATTACCTGTATTTGTTACTGCTGTAAATTATTTTATTTTCATATATATATATATCCATTGATTTTTTTTTTTTTCTAAAATAATTAATAGAACTTGTTGAACACCATGCACGAACCCACACCAATTGTATCTGTCTAATAAATGCGGTTTCAAGCCAAGGCTTAATCACTTGGAGCTCCTGAGTAACTTGTTGTGTCTCACAACATTTAGAGACTTCCATAAAGTCCAATGAGCGGAAAGTTTTTTTTATCTCATCAAGGCCGTTGGTGTGCCATTCAAGGGCACTTGTTTTCTACTGTCTCCTCCACTTCCCTTCTTCATTTTCTGCTGTAGGAGTGGTAGGCAGGTCTCATTCTCCCGAATTGGGCACCAAACGCACAATTCCCAGTATGGAATGGAGATATTAGGGACTATTCTTTGTAGCTTATCCACTATGTGTATTGGATGGATGGTTTAAATTTATCTACTTTTCTACTTGCTAGAAATATCTTATAAATACAATGACTGTTTCAGTTAATATGATTTATTTAGAAAATCTTTAGCAAGTCTTCTTTAGGCCCCAGTGAATAACCATTACCTGCGATTTGTATATGTGTAATAGAATTGGATGTTTTTAAGGAGAACCGCTGTTTACAACATGTTGAACAATTAATGTTCCGACGTTTTATTTGTTCATGGCTGCATTAAATTTGGCGTAATTTTTTTCTCACTAAAAAAAGTGAAGGATATTTTTTCTTATAATCTCATGGAACAAAAATACATTATGCTTTATATTGATTGGTCGCCAATTTATCTTAGTGAACGAGATAAATTCATTATGTATCCTAATGATTGGTCTCCAATTTACCCTTATATTTGACATGGAGCTCTTTCAAAATGTAAAAGGAGAACTCCAAATTAATGAATGTTTTTTAGTCTTCCAGACCGACATTGATACCAAAATAATAATTGTCTACTTAATTTTTAAGAAACCTATTGTAGAAACATTCACAAATATGTTTCAGAAATATGTATGTGCAATATAATGCCTAAGCCAATATCCATTAAGCCATGTCAATGAAAATAGTTTTATTTTAAATTTTCTTTAAAATTGCTGTCACTATTTTTTGTTTGTTTCATACAGTTTTTCTTTCCCCCCAATGTAGAAACGCCTCTTATGTAGAAGGTTTATTTGTCGAATTATTTATTTCCCTGTGTTACACATTCCTGTTATGGTGAGGCTGTCTCTCAATTCTGTTTTTTGGTTGATATAGCTTTTGAATATTGATTTGTAAACTTTGTAAATAGCCATGGAATGTAGTCAGTATTAAATGTGTTACCTCCATTTATGATATACAAACATAAACTTTGGTTTCATCTGAAATAAACGTTTTTGTTATTTTTTTAAAAGGTCAGAATTGTAGTCATTTATTATAACAATTTTATTTCAGAATTCGATGTCCTCTTGCGTTAAAATTATTTAAAAAAAAAAACATTTTTTCACCTTGGGTTGCATTGTTGACATTTAATGCGTGCATATATAGATCGCCTTAAAATTTAACTAAGATATCCTTATCATAGGCTAACAGTGTGTTCTTTTAAAGCATGTTGATTGAAAGACTGTTTGGAAACATTAAAAATCACCAACATAGCTCCTAAAATTACCTGGTATATTTTGAAGATAACAAAAAGGAATATGCTAATGTGGCTTTCAGGAGCATTGGGACCTTTAGAAACAAATACATGTAACATACTTTAAACCATATATCTTTTTAATATGTTTCATTCAGAAATATTTACACTTTTTACATAAATCTGAATTTTTATCAAACGGCAGATTTTTTTTTTGCTGAAGAAAATTATATGCTGTACTGTCCATTGCTGATGCCACCTTTGCCATGGCCCCTGACTCAACAAACATGGATCTGTTCTTTTTATTCATGCCCACCTATTTCTCATTGTATAGCAGATCACTGTACCAATGACGTCTAAAGGCAGAGGCCCCTTGCAATGGTCCACTGTGGTCATTTGTTTTATCTGTTTTAACTTCCTTATAAATTAACTACACTTTATCAAAGGTCAAGGTGAATTAAAATATAAATAAAGGTAGCATGAAATAGTTTTCAGTGATGAAGGCGGCTAAAGTTCATGAAGAGACCATCACCTGAAAATAACAAACAGTAGTGACCAATGTCACAGCCAGAATCATTTGGCTAAAACTGACCGTTCACACAATGGGTAACTAAAAAAATACGTTTTTTTTTTTGGTTAATTCAGGTGCTCAACTTAATTTGTTAATATTAAATATATTAGAAAGTAAATAATTACATTGAATTTTATAAGAAGGTAAATATAGTAATGAAAAATGTCTAAAAAAAAAATTAAATATCACCACCAAGATTTTTCCTTTAAAATGACATATGTTGTTTCTGTTTCATCAAAGTTTTATTTATTGAACACTTGTTTTAAATTTATAACTTTGTGTTTAACCATTAATCAATTGGTTGTTTCTTTTAGTTTATATATAAAGTCTTTGCTCTTTATAAAGTCATTTACAGTTACTAAATGTCTTATTTATTGTTTAATCATGAATGGATACCAAAATTTGATAACAGATCCTCTTTAAAAAATAAAATAATCATGTTAGGTAGAGAAGTCTTAGTAAGGGCTATAAATATTCATTCGTAAAAGAATCTTTTTTTAAAAAGTCTACATCTTTAATATAAGATTTTATTTTGAACTATAAATGAAAAAATTATACAAAATGAATTTTTTTTAAATGTATAATATGTTGTATTTGTCAAAAAGAAAAAAAAATGATGTTCATTAATAAATAAATGTGGGCTTACGTATGATAACAATATTTTCATCACCATCTTTTATTACCTCCATTCACAGAAGAAAATCATGATCATCATCTGCGTGTGTGTTCTCATCATCATTCTGGTGGGCATACTTGGAGGGACTTTTGGTTGACCCAGGCTGTACCTTAGGTGTCACCTTATTCAATTATTCAAAAATGCACTGCTGTATTATCTAAGAAAAAAAAGAAACAAAACACCATCTCTCACACACTGCCCTGTGACTGCTATCAAACAAAAGTGGGAAAAAAAAAACAAGACTGAAAGATTACAGCGTCCAAGAGTAATATCTGAAGGTCATCGGAGAATTTTTTTTTTTTTTTACATTTTAAGAAAGTTGTTGCTGACAACTTACGTTTTAAAAATTATACCGGTACTGTTTTTTTTTTTTATTATTTCTAAATCTTTTTTTTTTTTATGAATGATAATATTACTGTTTATGCTTAATGTGTCAATTTTTGAACGGAATTGTATTAAAACTTTCTTCGTTGTGATAAATTTTCTTTAAAAATATTTAGTATACAAATTAATGGCTTGAGTAGTTTTAGATCTGTCTGGGTTACTTTTTTTTCTTTGATCCTTTTAATTCGTAAGTGTTTTGAAGTGATGTAAGTTTCAAACCATGAAATTTGCAAAGGGCGGGCAGTCCCATTATTTGGCATTGTTACAATTTTTCCTAATAACTCATATACATATCACTTGTCATCTAGGAAAATTGTCATTCTTTTTTTTTTTATAAGTCTAACTCATGACAATAATTACATCTCAACTCTTGTATGTTATGTGTTTAAGGCTTAAAGCTATAAAGAAGGATAATGTTTAAAGATTTAGCTGTTTAGTGTTACCTGCCAATCGCTCCTTTTGAAAACTGAACATGTATGTATAATTATATATTCATTGTCCTCCAGTAACAATATTTCATTTTCCCATACTTTTATTTAAATATCTCTATGCAATATAACCTAGTTCTTGCCAAAGGCTTTTAGCTTAAAAAAATAACTTTTTTTTTTCCAGTCCATACCTTTTAAAGAAATAGAAAACATGGAGTCTGTGAGCGCAAACAAATTTTTTTTTTTGGACCTTTTTGATTAGTATTAATCGTCCATTGTACCCTCCTATATCTCATCCCTCTTGGAAACCTTTGCAGATTAATTGTATACCTGTTAGTATTCGATGAAAAGCTTTTTACTCTCTATGTAAACACCTTCAATTAAATATTGTATCAATGTAAAACATGAGTATCATTTATATCTAAAAGAAAAATAGGGTATAAATCTTTATACTTTATCAGTTGAATTGAGTGTTTCAATTCAAATTTTTACATGCATAGTAAACATTTTTTTTAAATAGATATTAGTTCGTCTGAGAGAAAAATAATTACTAAATGCTACATGTTATAAAAATTATAGCTTGTATCAGAATTGCTTTTTTTACAAAGAACCTGTAAGATTTTCTTCAATTTTTATATCAATCATAGAATTTAGATGATTCATCTTTATTCAGTTGATGGATCGTTTATGCTGTAAAAATATTTTCTTATGTGCAATAAATTGTGTAGTTAGTCTTTTTTAGATTTTGATGATTGTTGAATTATTACACATTTTTACCTTTCATTGAAACGTACGTGTGATTTGAACTTTTATGAAAAAAAAAATACTCATTTTAAAAGCTTGAATTTTTTTTTTTATTTGTATTAATTTTGTAGAGAATAATTTTATTTTGTTTACTTTGTTGCTGCAAAGCATTTAAATGCAAGATACTTGCAGCTCATTCCAAACTTCAATTTATTCCACCAAACGCATAATTTATTAATTTCATTCTGTTACTTCATCAAGTTCACTTTTGTACTGAATGTACAATTAAAATTCAGTTTTTTTTATCCTATGAAAAAATTGTTTCCTCTAGCTTTCAGACTAAAAACTCTCAGCTATGTGGCCCCTCCAGGAAAAATTCCGGTAAATACTGTAACAGTATCCTCTAAACAACAATAACTTAAAATATTTGGTGGAACTGAGGTCAGTAAATACTGTAACAGTATCTTCTAAACAACAATAACTTAAAATATTTGGTGGAACTGAGGTAGGCTCCGTACGATTCTGGAAATGTTGACTACTGCACAAGTGCACCATTTGAGACACCCATTCTTGCAGTACAATAAATGTGTCCTTTTTTTTTTTTTTTTTTAAATTTGGTAAATGAGATGCCTTGTAGGTTGTATCTGCAATAATATATCTGTTATAAGAAACACATGAGATTTTAATTTTTTTGTTTTTTTGGCTTTTTAAAAAAAAAAATCATTTATTGGAGTATGAATCCAAAATAAGTCATTAAACATACAACTGTACAGTTTACAAGCCATAATGTACAATAATTCATTTTAATACTATGATCATTTCTTTCACACTTACCTTATGTTGCTTAATTTGTTTGCTATGTATGATATTTAGTTCTTATCCCAAAGACCCCTATCTTCTTTTTTTTTGGTTTTGTTTACTTTGTACATTTTAAAAGTGGACATGGTTAAATTTATTCATGGTGTGTTTAAACCATTTTTTTTTTTAAATTAGTGAAGAACTCCTTTTAGTATGAATGTTATGAATTTTTCTCTTGTTCAAAATAATAATTTTTCTTATGCAAGTTTACCTATTGTTATACCTGTCATGCTTAGATCAAGTTTTTTTTTCTTAATATTTTAAACATTTTAACATTTTTATTTCCAATGCTTAGCCTTTGTATTAAATTAGCCAATTGAACACAGTGAATCACTGTTTATACTGGACTAATAATTTTAAGTTTTTATTATATTGAATGATAAAATCTAGAAGATACATTTTTTACATATGCTTCAAAAATTCCTGTGATAATCTGATTATTTATATGGATGTAGATAACTATTTAATTTGTATAGTTTTAAGAAGCTTCTTTTCTAATACAAATTTAAGAGTTTCTCTGTATGACTAGTTTTAATACCACTTTACTACACATTTCCTGCATCATTAGGACTAAATAGCAAAACAAAATAGTTCTATGTAAAAAATAAATATACAATTTCTTTTTCATAAAATCCACACACTTGCAACTAAAGAATACATCATCACTAATAAGTCATAAGACTTTCATTCAGGTATTATCATGACTTTTAGAAAAAAAAAACAAATTTATATAGTTTATGTATGTAAATACTCTCTGGAAAAATGATGTTAAATGATTTCTTTATGACCACCAAAACAGAATAAAGTTTACTATTTAATCAATATATTTTTTTTATTTTTTAGGTTTATTTTTAAATCAAGGGAAGTTGTTTTTTTTTTAATCATTCAGCATATATTAGTTTGAAATAACTGTCTAGTGTACCTTATGAATTGTATGTTGAGGCTACTGCAAATTTGTAGTCCAACAACGTTGACCTAACACACCTTTGCTTAATGTTAAGTTTTTTTTGACTGTACTGATTGTTTGATTTTTTTTTTCCTAATTATGGTTTTGTTGACGATTTATACTTTTAATAGCAAGTAGTAGTGTGATAGTTCTTCAGCACACATTTCTTCACTTTTTGCTCTTAGATATTCAATTTTCTGCCTCTTTGCAAATATTTAAAGACTGTTGTTCATATCTTTTTTTAATGTATCAGACTGCTTTGAATATTAACACTGTCCTGACATAAATATGGTCCTTAGCTTAGGAATACCTAAGTTAGCTTTTATTAAAAAATTGAACAATCACCTTCGATCGAATATCTTAATGCAGACTGGAGAATTTTCATTATTCATCATTATTACAGTTGATTCATATTTTTATTTTGTAAATCTTTCTATCCACATTTGTAATATTTCTAAATGGGGGGGGGGGAAACAGTCAACTTTTACTAACACAATAGTCAATGTTATGTAAATATGGTGCTATTTAGACATTATGACAGAGAGGAATTTCGGTATAATAAGGAATGTCATAAGAATAAATTCATACGAGAAAAGTTCCTTTCTCCAAACAATAGTTTATTTGATACATAGAATTTTTTTTTTTTTAACGGACCTTAATGCTGCTGTAGTTACCTACTTATTCATGCATACATTTTTTTCATTAATGTACAAGTATACTACTTTAGCATATTTAGGAAGATGTCATGTTTACATGTCTCATCAAGCACATATATTATATTATAGGCCTGTATACTTACAAATATTTGATACATTTGTATATCAAAATCAAGATAGTATTACATCATGTAAGATAAGTATTACATCATGTAAGATAACATTTTTTTTTTCGAATGCTATCTGTCCTATCTATCATTAAATGTGATGGCAACGATTTTAATATAAAGAGTGTAACCATTGTTGGTATTTTCTCTAAGTTGAACATCTAGAAGCACAAGTTATACAAGTAGAGTGTACATATGTGTTAAGTTTAACTCATTCTATACATAGCTGTTGTTTTTCTTTTTTTTTCCAAACATTTTCTGGGAGCTGTTGACATTCCCTTGCTAGGTGTATAGAATTATTTTCTAAATATATTATTATTATTACATTTATTATTAAAATGTTTATGCAGTTGGATAGTAATTTTGTGTGTGTGTATTTTTTAGATTTCTTTTTAAACGAAAGTTTTATTTGTGAGTTCTCATTAGTCGTAGAGTCTTTTGTCTGTCACACCATTTTTTACTGCTCCACACAATAAATGTATATAATCAACAGTGTAGTGACGTATTCCTTTCACACATTATTTGTTCCAGGGTGAAAACAACTTTTTTAAAACTCATCCTGTAGATTATTCTTTAATTTTATTAGGCTAAATCAGGGCTGTAAAAGGAATTTGTTGAGATTTTCTGTAACTTTTAAGCAACACTTTCCATTAGAACTAAGATATCATTATTTTTAGTGGCTAGATTCTTATTTTTTTTACAATATGTTTGTAAAAAAATAATCATCACTAAACAAACCTTAAGGCCCTAAGTCATTCTGTGTTTTAAGAGTAATGTGCAGTTAAGCACAACACTAATGGTCCAGCAAATAGTAATGTCAGGTGCCCAATTTAAAGCTGGATGGAATGTGAACAAAAGAATGTTCCAGCAATAATTGAGGCTTGAACTCTGGACCTAGTGGTCAACAGTTCTGATCTTATATGGCCACCCTTAGAGATACGTGTAAACATAAGATATACATGTATTATCCCTTTTCCTACACAATAAGTGTTGTGCTTTGTAGTGATTCAAATCTTTAAATAGCCCATTGTGTATATGGCTTTTAAAGGACAGATTCAAGGCCTTGAAGATGTCTCAGTAGATCATACTATTAATTCCAAGTATAAATTTGCTAATTAAAATATTCCCAAAGAAAGGAATTATGTTTAAATTGCTTCCACAGTGCACAAAATACTACTTATAGTAAAGACATTTCATTTTCTAAGTGCCATACAAAGTGTTATGTTAAATCGTAACTCTAAAAGAAAGTCTTCAAAAAAAAAAATTCAAAGGTCAATACTTTTAGCTTTTTTTTACTTTTTTTTTTTTTTTAAATTTGAGTTCTATTATATACAGTTTTATATTACATAACAGGACAAAAAGTACAAAAGTTCAGAAATGGTGTCCTTTTCTTTTTCTGCCTGTATACTGTGTATCTGGCCTCGTTTCTCTGTTGAATTGGAGATAGATGCGTTAAAATATTAGGTCATTATACAGAAAACAATTATATTAATGCAAATGTTACTCAACTAGCAAACTGGAATAATTTTTTTTTCCGCCGACCAGCAAAAGATGTACGCATGCGCAACTTGACGGACTAGGGCTGCATATTTTTTGTTTTCGGGGTTAGGGTTAGGAACAGGGTTAGGCGCAATATCTATAGCCAGATCCCGAAAAAAAAATAGTACAGAGTCCATCTAGTCGCGCATGCGCACAACTATTGCTGGTCGGCGAAAAAAAAAATTATTATTCCAGTTTGCTGGTTTAGTAACAGCCATAAAAACTATCATTAATAAAAGAATAGTTGTCTATAACAATATTTCAAAAATAATTAACGTCTCAGAGTTTTCATGAAAAAATAATACAAATAATTTTCTTTCAAAAGACACAAAGTAAAACAGTTTAATAAAGAGTTAAATTTTTCTCAGCATTAAGCAATCAATTAAATCTTTGTTCTTTTTATTATTCTTTATATGGTGACTTACTTCCCCTGTCGTCTTCTCCTTTCTTTTTTCTCTATGACCCAGTCTCTGGAGGACTTCACAGATTTTCTAAACCTCTCCCTGCAATAATAATAAATTAAATCATCCTGTTGAATTATGTTTAAATTTTCACAAGAAAATTTAACAAGAAACATGGTAAGGATTTTTTGTGTATAATTTCAAGGAAAATCCATCAGCAGGTATTAAAAAAAGTTTAGATTTAAACAAAAAATTATTTGCAGATTCTGATTCTACTAAGTGGTAACTTTGCATGACTGCCAACTGGAACGTTTAGGGTTCCAATCTTTAACTGATGGAATTTTTTTTCTTTCTATTTTTCAATTCAATGAAATTAAACTAATACCTGTAAGAAATAAACTATCAAAACAGCTAAAATGTAAAAAAAAAAAATCAAATAGTATTTAATATAAAAAAGTTTACCTTTTACCAGCTTTCTGGACAACATCAGTGTTGGATTCTTCTGTGCCAAGTCCCTGTGGCAATATTTGGGATGAGCCACCACAGAACAAACATAAAAATATTCTAAGCGATTAAAAAAAAGGGAGCGAAAGTTACTTGAAGTGACTTAAGAAAATAAAAGCACCCATTAATAAACTGACACTAACATTAGTAAAAATCTTCAAGGGAGGCATATACACAAAGTTTGAAGAGAAATAGTTTACCGATAAATAAATCAGAGAAATATTAAGTAACATTACTTTTTCGCCTTCGTACTGTTAGGGTAGTCTACAACAAGGCCCCCTGTAAAGCCTGCTTTCATAGCTTGCTGGGTCAGTAATTCCAACTGCAGAAGAAAATATAATATCATTGCTAACTTTACCCTGCAAAACCTTTGCAAAATTTGTGTCATTATTTTAAAAAAAATAACTTTGACATTATTCTATCACAAATATGTTATTACATTTAACATAACCACAGTTATATTAGTTTTGGAGAAATCTGATTAGGAACTGTTATCACTGGCATCTCTCAATTTAAAAATGCAATGAGCCATCATTGTTTGGCATCGCTCAATTTAAAATGCAATGAGCCATCATTGTTTGGCATCGCTCAATTTAAAAATGCAATGAGCCATCATTTGTTTGGCATCGCTCAATTTAAAAATGCAATGAGCCATCATTGTTTGGCATCTCTCAATTTAAAATGCAATATTGTCTTAAAAAATAAAACATCATAGCCTATTAACGTAAATGATAATGCCTAAATATTCAAACTTAACGTCTTATATTTAAAACCACAGAAACTAAAACTTTTTATTTTATTTTAAGAATGGAAAAACTCAATATTGTCTATTTATATTTGACAGGAAAGAGAATTCACTTTCAATTTACGCTGTTTCTTAATGGTATTATTATATATGTTCACAAACTGTGAGCAAAATGAACAATCAATGAAATACATTGAGAGAATTTAGTACCTGTTCACTGTTTTCAGGGTAGAGCTGAAATATTGCTCTGGCACCACGGGACTGAAAAAAAAAAGACAGAAAACATGAAGATGCTCATTTTTATGTTTTATTACCAACTGTATAGCCAGACATATATATTTACAAATATATGGACATATATATATGTATATGTCCATATAAGGACATGATGTTAGAAATCAAATATATTTACTCTATGTATTCTAAGTTATTTGAGAAGTTTAAAATAAGAGGTAGATAAAAAAAAAAAGTGAAAACAAATAATTTGAAAAAGTAAGGGTCACCACATAATGGGAGTGGAATAGCAATTACATGTATTATCATACTGACCAAACAGTTTATATAAAGGAAAGGGATGGGAGAAATGAAAAATTGTTAGCTTATTGTAGAAAGTCCAGACCAATTTTCAAATTTATATCCATCCGATGACACTTTTTTTTTTCACAGCTTTGAATTATTACATGTTGTAACATGTACATTTTTTTTTTTTTTGCTTCAAACATTTTGTCAAATTTGCCAAGGGAGACAAAAAAAAATACACAAAAAATAAAAATTTTGAACAAAATCCCAAAAATAATGATAAACAGTAGCAGCAAGTTGATAAGCACTCCTAAATATACTTAAAGCTTTGTCTTTATTAACTAACAAGTGTTGGAGTTGTAATAACAGAATTCTTTTTTTTTTTTGGCAATGATAACTTCCTCAGCAAACAAGTCAACAAATTAATGGGACAAAAAAAAATTACCAAAGCAGCATACAATGTTCTGAAGAAAACTAACATTCTTTTGGCTGGTGAGTGATACTTTTTATCAGCATTACACAGCCACTGAAGTGCAGAGATACTGAAAGAAGAAAAACAGGACAAAAATATACCAGAATTGGTACAACCATGTAACGCCAGATCTGTTTTAATAAAATTCATGTTAATTAAACAGACTTGTAACATCAACTCTTAGGGAAGGTCTACCTGATGGCACCATCAAAGGTGCCTGGTCTAAATGGAAGTCCATAGCCCATGTCTCCCAAAATTAAATCTCCTTCCACTTCTCTGTCAACAGCCACATCTTAAAAACAAACAAAAAATCTAATGACTCTTTTGTTGTTCAATTTTGATATTAAAAGCAAAAAAAAGCTGTATGTATGAACACGTTTTTAAATTACTATGCATAATCAAACAACCAGTCGAGACATTTACCTAACATGCTAGGACTGATATCGAGCCCAACCCAGACGTGGTCATTATCTGTTAAAACTTCACCACTTAGACCAGAGCCACAACTAAAGAATGATAAAATAGGGCATTTTGTTAACTTTACATAACATAAGCTTCAAATATAAAAATTAAGTTCTTCATCTGTTAAATGAAGTGTTTATAAAATATTTTTATGTTATTATTTAAGTGACATAAGAGAAAACAAATAGAATCAGCCAGCAGTATTTTCATCCAAGGAAAAGAGTAAAAAAGCGTGTATTATTCAAAAATTGTTACCTAGATACCAATGGTCGATTTTTCTATAAAACTACAACGACAAATGAAAAATGCCCACAGAAATTTTAGCCCCACATGTTAAAGTAATGCGTAAAGGGCATACTTCTACTATCATGATTTGATAAATACATTTAGAAAATATTAATATATGTAATGTCAAACACTGAACTGAAAAACAATAAACAGTAAAATAGAAAATGATTTCATCAAATTTAAATGTACATACCCAACATCCAAAATGTAGCAAGGAACATCAGCAGGTAATGCTAGAAGTTCTAAAGCTCTTTCTGATAATTTCTGTTGAATTTCTATCATACGGGAACTAAAGAGGAAGAAAAACATTGTTCAGGAAGATTACTATGCACTTTGAACTTATTTGTACATTAAGTTGCAGAATAAACTTTTCAGTCTCATGTATCATTGATTTGCATGTATGCTTTAACTTAAATTACAAAACATATAAAGCTGTCTCTTTACTCATAACTTAGTTATAGCCCTATATACCGATGAGTGCAACACCTGATCACTTTATTTCTGTAGATTTTCAGAAACAATGCAATGTGATGGGAAATACCAAATATTTCTTCACTGATATAATTCCAACACATAGAACTAAGGTACTTTATAGAAAGTTCAATAAATGTTAAAAGCTGAAAGATTCAGTTTTAGTTTAATTTACTAAATTATGTACGACTTCTTTGACTGTGAAAACCAAAAGGTTCAGAAATATCCATTCCAGATTCTGATGTAAGTGTGTGAAGTCCCTGTAAGGATGGTTTTTGCAGTGCCCTTCTGTCATCCCCACCATAGCCGATAGTGCAATGACCATGGAGGTACCATGGGAGATATAGCGGAGACTTTAACCATGACCAAAATATCTATTGGTCCTTACAGTTTATCGAACCAGGGACCCTCAGGTCGAAAGTCGAGCGTTTTATTGCACGACCATCCCCTCTGATGTAAGTATCATTATTGATATTTATTATCACAAATGTCAAATGATACAATGAATTAGCCTAAACTTACTTGTTAGTATACTTTGCAGCCTCTGTCTCATTGTAAAACTAAAGTCATTGAAGAAATAAAGATAATAATATGTCATTCATTGTAACATATGAATTTCACATATGATTTGAAATTGTTCTAAAATTATACATAAAAGGTTCTTGGCCAGTTTTGATATTTTCCCCCACGGATAGCCCAGGCTCTCCATATAATGTTTTCCGCAAGTATATCATCAATAGTATATATAATAATACTGAGGCTACGCTTTACGTCAAGACGTAATTTGTATTTTTTTCCTGCCTCACGTCAAATAGATATTTCTCCACACTAACACTGTCCCTAACCCTAACCTTATCCCTAACCCTTTTTGTTTACGCAGTGGCAGCGGTAACATCAAGACGTAATTCGTATTTTTTTTTCCCGGCTTACGTCAATAGATATAATAATAGAAGGCGCTTGACGTAAGCGTAGCCACTTCGATAATAATATGGGCATGGCCTTATTTATGTACGGTACAATTGTAAATGTACCTAGTCGTAGTAAGTAACATTAATCACTAGATGAAACGGTTAAAAGGGTTGTGCTAATTGAAAAAATAGGTAAAATAGTCGCGGACATAGAAAAAATATTATGTGGGTTAAGGAAAGAGGTAAATATATCCGTATAGGTAATTAAATTTTATCTTAACTATCTCAGGTGGTGCCTGATGTTCTGGACGTCCGGAGGCTGACATTTTGTTTTATCAAAATTTGAAACCGGCTCTGTCTGAGGTCAATGTTTTGAAGTTCAGAGACTGATGAGCTATGAAAAAATGATAAATCATTTGTGCTTGCAGAATAAACACAACTGATAAAAAGTGTTTCCTTAAATCTTTTTTATTATATTTTCGTATATTTACATTAATGAGAGTGAAAGATCAGTGATAATTCTTCCAAATATTTTAAGTGGGTCATTTAAAAGAAAGTATTTTGAGTATCGCCCCCTTTTATAGATGACGCATCAAAGTGGCAAGATCATAAGCATACATCTACATTAAAATTAGTTTGTCTATAGACAAGATTTGGTAGGTTTTCCACCAGTAAAGTCGGTACATAGAGCCGATGTTCTCTCTCTCTCTATTTATCTCTCTCTCTCTCTCTCTCTCTCTCTCAATATATATATATATATATTTTTTTTTTGCCTTAAAAAAATATTGCCAATATCAGTACATGACAGCAGGCACGTCGATTGGGGGGGGGGGTCAGGGGGGGTCATTGCCAGGAGGCCCGCATCTGTAAGGGGGCCCGGCCGCCCCGACCATGTCAATTTTTTCACGACTCATTGTTTATTAAGGGTCCCGCAATGATGTCCTGCCCTGGGGCCCTTGTTAGCTCTCGGCGCCCCTGCATGACAGCGGTGCCGAACCTAGGGATTTGGGGGCACGGGGGGCTTGGCCTCTTTGGGGGCCCCTGCATTTTAACATTCGACACCATGACATGAGATAATGTACTTAATATTTCGAATGTGGACCCTCTCCCCCACCCTAGGTACGCCTCTGAGGCAGGGCAGCTGCAGTGGGGGGGGGGGGTGCGGGGCGGCGATGACAGTCCCTGTGCTCTCTTTAGATACAATTATCTGTGCGACTGATTCGATGGTGTCATTTGAAGGGACCCAGCTAGTGTCGAATTGTCAGGGGGGGCTCGGGTTAAATGGTGCAGTCTTGATTGGGGACATTATATAATGCTGGTACATCACTGTAGTGCAAAATCTCTTCATAATTAATGTCAATAGGCAGGAAGAAAAACAAAAGATGCACCGTGTACAGAGTGGTCGAACGCAGGCTAGCAATGGGAAGGAAGGGGGGAGAACTGATTACCGGACATGTAAAATGGGTGGAAGATTTTTAAGTACCGGCTCCTTTTCACTTCAGTATTGAATTTATGATTTTTGTTAATGGTTGAACTGCTTCGTTATGCTTAACTAGTTGAAAAGCCAGCTGAAGCTGGCTGCTTGCTACCTGCGATATAATAAGAAATCCTTGTGTTTAGATTTCCAGTTTTAGTCGAGCAGGGGAGTTAACTCCACGCAATATAGTGATAATTGAGTTGTATCCCTTTGACCATCAGCTTATAAAGGGAGACGAAAATTTGGGAATTCCCTAGACAATTTCTAGCGAGGAAGTTATACACACGGTCGAACGTACGTACGGTCGATCGGATGTACGCATAGGTTAGACGATTATGTATTATATTATTGTGCATGTTATATTACAAGCATAAGGATGGGTGCCCATATAGATCTAGAAATGATTTATTTTAATTATATTTGTTAACTCATTACACTAACCAGAAGACATATTTGATTCTCTATACTCTATCCACCCAAGGACTTAAGTGGTTGCCATATCATTAACACGTTGTGTTATATTTTTAATGAACATTTCAAGAAACATCAATACCAAAAATAGTCAAATTTTGTACAAATATATTTTATTCAACACATTTTTTTTTGTTTAGTTATTTTTAAAAAAGTTTATTTTATTACAATTCCCATAATTATGAATACATATTTATAAATATATAAACGTTTACAAAGTATTACACATTACAAATGTATTTAAAGTTACATTATAAGGCCAATCAAAAGTACGCCTTTTTGGGACCTCCAACTTCGCTATACATCTATTTTTAAAACTGACGTCACACACTTTTGCATAGATAAATGACGTCATTGACGTTGGTAACTTGGCTCCACGAATCTCGGAAAAGAAATTGAAAAAATGCAAAAAAAAAAACACTTGGTTCCAAGTAAACTATTCAGTCATATTTAATTGTTGTATCATTGAAAATAATGAACAAAAAGTTTTATGATAAAATATTTGTTGTGATATTTACTAGATGCTATTGTTTGTCTGAGCCAACTAATTTTTTTGCTTATCTAATCTTATTTGCTCCGAAAAGTTAAACACATAAATACAAAACGTTTTCAATATATTGGAATTGTTCGTTTCAATAATTTCTAGAACAACGGCTCTCAGCCATTTTGCGACTGTACCCCAAAAAGGTGCAACCATATATTCCGAACGGTACTGCTCACACGTAAGTTCGCGAATAAATGTAGCTATTTTCACACTGGGATGTGCTCACCTTTTCTAATGCGCTACTTGAGCCCATGCTGTGGTGCTAATAAACGCAGCAAACTGGTGACCTTCTTCAAACTCTTTTAAACGAAATACTAAATGTCGCTGCGTACTCCCTGAATAAACTTGCACGTTACTCCTGTGGGTTACGCGTACCACGGTTGAGAACCAGGGTTCTAGAAAACTCTACTAGAGTTCAATGAGAAGGAAAAACCTCGGCGATCAGTGGAATCGATCCAAAGTAGATCTTACTAGTTTTTTTTTTTTTTTAATTTCTATTCCGAGTACACACCTTAGAAAAATTAAAGAAAAGATAAATAATCGAGTATATTTCAACAGTCCATATCGGAGCACACTTCCACTTCATTGCTGGCAGCTTTACCTAGACACGGCTGACCACCGGGACATAAGTTGGTGCGGAAACGTTGTCCGACTCCACAGGAGGCGCTGCATTCAGTCCATGCACCCCAGGCGTAGATGGCTAAATGGAAACAACAAAAGTAATTTCAGTAAAAAAAACAAAACAAAAGTTCTTTATCATTATAAAACGACGAAAGAGTAAGTTTGCGATAAGAAAATTGGATGTGGCTTAGGGTGGAGGAGATTGTAGGGGGGGGGCGGCTTGGTTTTAGTTTTACCCCGTTATCTAGGACCGAACCTTCCAGATGCATAGGGACTTCATAGCTGAAGCGGAGGGGTGGGGGGAGGGCGTTGACACGAATACCGACACGAAAATTGTATTATTCCATGCACGCCTTTAAAATATAAGTGTCATTGATGGTTACAAAGAAACATTTAAAATATATAATAGTACAGACACGCGTGTAGAATGTTGTGTGGAGGTAAGGTGATTAAGTTAAAGTCAGGTTCACAACTTTCTTTTTATAGAAGTGTATGTAGGCTAATGTAATAAATAGGGACATACATTCATTTATGTCAAACACTTGCAGCTAAATAAAGTGAGGGGGGCTCGCAGACTGCCAGAACTGATAGTGCCAGTCTGTGACCTTAACTTTGCTTGCAGCAAAAGGGTGGCATTTATTCCATCATTTTTTTTTATTATTGTTTCGTCACGGGAATGGGTTGGCATTTTTAGAGTCTATCCCGGGCGCCGCTTGAGAGAGAGAGAGAGAGAGAGAGAGAGAGAGAGAGAGAGAGAGAGAGAAGGGGTAGATACGACAGTTTAACAAATAAACACAAATGAGATGTACGATTTCAAAATACACAACAGGTCGGGCGGAGGTGGTCGAGTTGGTAGACAACCTGGTGATTTTTTCAACGTATCCTGCTCGATGAACGCAACGTCTTCCACGGGTTCGACCTTTTTCCCATTGTCATCTAGCTCAATGTAGTTATCCTCCTCCGTGTCAGCAAAGTACACATCTTCTTCATCGCCGTTTCCAGCCGCATCATCGTCCCCCTCGACATCCTCCGGCTCCTGATTCACCTCCTCATCCAGGTAGTCCGTCGCCTCGGGCTGGCGGTCACTCACCTGCTGGGTGTTGTTCTCAAACGGCGGGTAATTGCCGTCAAATACGGGCGTGTCCACCCCGGCCGCTTTCTCTTCCTCCATGCTGCCGACCGTGTTCTTGACCTTCATGAGATTCTTGTAATTCAAAACGCCGTGTTCTTCTTTGGCGACGCCATCGATGTTTGTACCGTATTTCTTGTCAGCCTTAGCTCCGACAACATTGTCGCCATCATCATCATCGTCGTCAAATCTGTTTGATTTCTCTTCCCGCGTCGACCGTCTTTTACGCACGGAGACGTCAGAATTACCCTCTTCTTCGCGATCATCATACTCATCACCAGCAACCACATCTCCAGCGTCCTCAACTTCATCATCCTCGCTGCCTCCATCATCGTCGTCTCCCCTCAGCATCTGGTCGTAGTGCAGCAGGTCCAACTCCTCTATCTCCTCGTCATTCCTCTGGGCGTCTTCGTTGTCGCTCTTCAATTGGCCGGTGCCGGTCTCGGCAGAAAGGAAGCGGCTGGTCAAGTCGACCACGCCCACGTCGGGAATGTGAACGCGCTTGGAAATAGGGGTGCCGCTATCTCTTACGAATAGAGAGTTTCCATCGTCGACCGACTCGAACTCGGCGGCACTCTTCGATACCTTATCATCCTGAGCAATGAGGTACGGCATGGCCTTAAAGTAGATTGCTTTCGAGTCATAGTTGCTGTTAGTGTCTTTCTCTGCAAGTGAGTTATCCATCAGCCTGTTCCGTACTGCCAGATTGTACTCTGGACGCGCCTTTGCGTAAGGAATGACATATTTTTTAACCCTGACCGGAGAGGTGGACTTTAAATTCATTGCCGTCTCTGAAGATCTGGACGGCGTGCCAGCCTCTCGTTCAGGGGCGAGCGCCACCTCTCGACTCGCACGTTTCTTCAGCCTGTGCTTTTGGGCGAAAAGATCGCCGGCGTCCTCCGTGTCCAGAAACGGCTGGTTGTCCTCGTCGTCAATCCTGACGATCGTCGCCGCCAGGTCGCTGGACTGGATCTCCCTGGCATCCTGGAGGTCCAGTTTCTCGTCAGTCTTCTTCTCCGCCAAGCTCTCCGGGAAAACCCTCAGCAGGCGCATGATTTCCTTCTTCAGAGCCATCTCCGTTGGGCTCTCAGGGTCTTTACTCACGGGCAGGTTGACATCTGATCTTCGACGCACTCGACCGTTAATCTCTTTCTCAAACGGTGGTTTGATAATTTCCCTGATAAATCTCTCATAAGTTGTAAAAGGTAAGCTTGTCAAGTCTAGATCCATATCGGAAGTTCCATCTATGAGCTCTTCGGGATATTGTTTTCTAGTTTCGTCGGAGTATGTCGGAACATGTTTTGATCGTTCGATTTCACCTATTTTTCTCCGTTCGGAGAGAATTCTTTTCCTTTTGTTTTCGGGCAGAATTCGTTTTCTTTTACTGTGTACATTTTTATGTTTTTTGGCCTTTCTTTGAATCAACTTAGGATCACCCTGGAGATGCCGTTGCTTGTGATGGGGATCTGTTGCTGTAGATTTTATTGGGTCCTCCAATAAACTGCCCAGCGCCTGTTTCATGACCTCATCTTCAGTTTCAATTCCTCCATCTTTCCTAACGGCAATTTTCTTGACCACTGCGTTCGGTCTAACACGGTTTCTTTTCCAGAATGTCTGTGGATGGTACATCATGGGATCTAGGTCAGGGCCATGTTTACTTTCACTTGGAGCAACCGTCCACGCCTGTTGTTGCGTCTTCGCCTGTTGTTGCGTCTTCGCCGGCCTTTTGTGTTTTAATTCATGGGTCACGACAGGCAAGGTTTTGAAATTAATCGCCGGCGGAAGGGCCTGGCCAGTTCTCTGTGAATCAAGTGACATATTATACCCGCCCACCTCGGTGGTCACGTGATTCAGAATCTCGCGGATTCTCGATATGGATGGAGATGAGTCTGGTCTGTCAGGCGAGACGCGGTCCAACACAATCAGAGCTTCAAACACGTCCACACCACTCTGACTCCCGCCTGGCTTTCCCACCAGCTTGTCATATTCTAAACTTATGCTCTCGTGATTGTCCTTTACTCTGGAGATGTACTGATCCGGCGTAATCGATACCGGATCTTTTTGATCGGGTGCATTCGATACTGTGAAGTCGATTCTTATTTTTCTAGTTTTGTTTTTTGTTATTCTATCACCAGTCAACTGCAGATTCGTACCGGCTGACTGAGTCGCCACCTCCCATCTATCAAACAAAGTATCAAGATCGTCGTGCAACGTGTTTTCCTTTATTCCTTCGCTTCTGTTGTGTGATTTCTCTTTTGATAAACTCTCCTTTCGCTGCGCATGTCCTGGACTGTCAACGCTTTTGTCTGCTTCCAACCTGACCACGCCCATGTTTCTCAGCTCTCGGCGGCGAGCTAGGATCTGCTCGAGGCGAGATTTAAGAAGGGAGACAACGCTACTTTTCAAAACCTTTGAACTTTTTACTGAGTTACTCACCTTGGACTGACCGCCGGTTGTTGTCTCCGTCTGCCCCGAGCCGTTCTGGCTGGTGTTTCGATTCGCCTCTCCAGCCTTCATATTACCGGTGTGTGGTGGTATCATCATCTTCATACCACGTGGGTCGACTTTTCTTGACATTTCGGACACCCCTTGAACCCCGGGTCTCCTCACAGTCTTCGATGTAATATCTGATTTTGAATTGTCCCTCACGGCGCGTTCACCAGAATCTTTTAATTTATCTTCTCCTTTACCAGTTCCGGTTTGACTATTGTTTTCAGTCTCTATCAGCGGGGCCGTCTTTTCATTCTGATCCCCTAGCTCGGGAAAGTCTATAGCTGCCACATTTTCATTCATTGTCTCCACATCTTCTCTCATCTCCCGCATCCATTGAGGGATACGCCCTACCGTGATAGTACCCGATCCCAAGGACCTTTTTTTCATCTCAGAGCTACGCGTCTCAAAATCTGCCCTCGGATCTTCCGACTCAACCGTTTTCATTTCAGAGCTACTCGCCGGAAAATCTGCTCTCTTATCCCGGCCACCGTTTTCTTTCAGAGCACCGCCGGAAAATCTGCTCTAGGATCTTCCGATTCAATACTTTCCATGTATGCCATGTTCTTTTCTCTTTCGCCAACTCGATGTACGATGGTCGAGCTCTCCGGATCAAAGGGCGTGTCACGAAAGTTCGGAGCGGAGACCGAATCGCCGGTATAACTTGGGACGGATCGCTTGACTATGCTCGCCCTCTGAATGGCTTCCTTCCTCTTTAGGTCGTCCTCTATCTTGTCGAGCTTGGCCGTCAGCTCGCGCAGTGAAGAGTCCATCATTTTCTTTCTCGGCGACAGTGTCGGCGCCTTGGTGATCATGTCTTTCTCCTCCTCTTCCTGCAGCTTGACCAGCTGTGCCCTGATGTCTTTAGGAGGTGCTGTGATCAGGGGCGGCGGCTTGCTATTCAACTTTGTCACTTTCAGGGCCGTTTTTTCATAAACCAGCCCACCTATGCCGCCGTCATTTCCCACCTGCTGGTCCGTTTCTTCGTCGTCGCCGCCTTCTTCACCCACCGCCTCGTCGTCGCCGATTACTTTATATTCAGCATACGATGGCTCCTGGGAGTCTTCAACGTCTTCCGAAGACTCATTGTCATCATCATCATCATCATCGTCATCGTACCGAGCGTGTCTTCTGAATCTAATTATTTTCTGCGTGTTCTGGAGAACGTTCCGTAGGTCGCCCAGTTTCACGTTGGACAGAGTCTCCGCTGATTTGTCGATGCCTTCCAGAACTTTATCACGAAACGATATTTTGTGCAGGTTTTCCAGCAGCTCCAGGCGGTCGTTGAGTCGGCCATTTGTTTTATTACTCGCGGGGCTCGTGCCTCTCCTTTGTCTCCTTTCATCGTCGTCTCCGTCATCATCATCATCGTCGTCCTCGTCATCATCCTCGTCGTCCCTACTGTAAGCCCTGGACCTCCTGGCTCTCCGACCCTGACCACCTCCCAGTTTTTCGGTTTTAGCATCAACGTCCAGTAAGGGACCAGTCTCTCGTTTTGGTGGGCGTTGTCCTTCCACCGAGACATGCAAATCACTCAAAATATCGATGCCTTCTCGGTCTAATCCAGTCTCACTCATCTCCCTGTCGTCAACCGCGTCTCGCCTTTTTCTCCTATCATCATCCTTTTCGTCGTCTCCGTCTTCATCGTCACCGTCGTCGTCGTTATCATCGTCAACCCTATTGTAAGCCCTGGACCTCTTGGCTCTCCATCTCTGACCACCCCCCAGGTCCTCGGGTTTAGAACTAATGTCCAGCAAGTGACCCGTCTCTCGTTTTGGCGGGTGTTGTCCGTCCACCGAGACCTGTAAACCGGTTTCTCTTCTCTCCCTGACGCCAGCCACGCCTCTCCTTCTCCTTTCATCGTCGTCTCCATCATCATCCTCATCATCATCGTTAT
Organism: Bulinus truncatus; assembly: GCA_021962125.1. Taxonomy (NCBI): domain Eukaryota; kingdom Metazoa; phylum Mollusca; class Gastropoda; family Planorbidae; genus Bulinus; species Bulinus truncatus. The sequence continues at coordinate 1,407,670 of JAGDYQ010000068.1, forward strand.
CGTCATTATCGTCGTCGTCCCTACTGTAAGCCCTGGACCTCTTGGCTCTCCATCTCTGACCACCCTCCAGGTCTTTGGTTTTTGCATCCAGGTTCAGCAAGCGACCCGGCTCACGCCTCCGTTGGCGCTGCTTGTCCATCCAGCCCTGAAACTCGTCTAGTCTCGCGATGCCTTCTCGATCAAAAGCAGCTTCTCTTCTCTTTTGCTTGCCAGCCTTGACGCCTTTCCCGCTCTTCTGTTCTCTCTCCAGCTGGGACACGCCCTCCGACGATCTTTTTTTTCTCAGCGCATTGATCTGGTGACGGTCAAACATTTCTGGAACCTCGTCGGGGGTGGTGTCCAGATTGGGCGAGCTCATGGCGTAGAACGGCGACCCGTCGTCTACCTGTATAGACTGGACGTCCATCATGAGCTGCCGTAGTCCGGATCTGGTGCCGGCACTGAAGGGCTCCTGTCTTCTTTCTCTGTTGACAGCACCGTGCAGCGGGCTATGTGATTTGGATGTGGGCGAACGCGCGTGGCGTTTCGCGCTCCTTTTTCGGCGGTCATCGTCATCGTCGTCGTCATCGCTTTCGTCATCATCTCTGTCGTCATCCCCGTTGTCATCATCCCTGGCCCTTCTTCTCCTCGCCCTCTGCACGAGATGGGCGTCTTTCAATTCACCACCAGTGCGGCTCCTTCTGTTTGTGCGGGCCTCTGGCTTACTCTGGTGATCGGCCGTCGACTTCGGCTCTACATGGGTACCGATGCCCGATCGCGCCTCGCGTCTTTTTCTTTTCAGTTCGCTGCTTTTAGCGCTGCCAGAGATGGGCATCTGGTCCCTCCACTGAACTCCCGCACCCGGCTTCATGGCCTTCAGCTCATCTAACGAATGGAAGACCCCCTCTGGATCATCTGTGTCCGTCTCCAGACCCGCGCTAATCCCTGCAAACGAGAGAGGAGAAAAAAAAGCATTGTTTATAATACGTACTCATTAAAATATCTGCATTTTGTAAACATCTGTTGAAAGTGAGATAACTCAAATATAGACGACACAAGTTGTATAAGTAACTTGCAGTATCAGAGGCGTAGCGAGCTTAACTCGCGCCCGGGAGGGCACAATACCTTTTTTGGCGCCCCCTTCATTCGAAAACCATATAATATTCTATGTAAAATATACCATTTGACGCCCTTTTTGTGAGTAGCGCCCCCTTACTACGCCACTGTCCGGTTCCACGACTTTTCGACCCCGCGACACTTCGACCCCAGGACACATCGACCCCAGGACAGTTCGACCCCGGACTATTCGACCCTATCAACTGTTAAAAAGAATGTTTGAATTGTTATTTCTTTATTTTTAAATATGTTATTAACTTTGTTCAACATAAGTATAATTGTTAAAACTATTTAAATTGTATTCATTCTGTTTAAAATGTGTGTTTCAATTATTTAAAATATGTGTTTTAATTGTTTAAAATATATGATCTAATTGTTTAAAATATGTTTTTCTGTAAGGTTTGAGTTCTGATGCTCTAAACACTTTCAAAAGTTTTTAAAGGCCGACATGATATCTTACTAATACTTCTCATGCTTGCACATGAGTTTCATTGACCAATGGTTTGTGTCTACTTTAGCCACTGGCACAAATGATATAAGTGACTAATATCCAATGTGGATAGGTCCAATCTAATGTTTACCTCATGACGTAACTGTACATTATTATTATATCTGTCTTATACCTGTCTGGCAACACCACATTTGCATCTTCGCTTATCAAAGCTGGGTTATAATCAAAGAGGAGGGGGGAGATTTGTTGAGTGTAAAAATTACGTGACATAATCACACAACTTGTGTCTATTGATAAGACATCACAAAAACTAAAACACATCATTTTATACATTTAAAACAAAAGTTTAAAACAATTAAAACACACATTTTAAATAAAATAACAACAAATTTCTTTAACAATTAAACACATGTTGAACAAAGTTACTAAACATATTTACAACAAAGATATAACTATTCAAATATTATTTTTTATCAGTTAACAGGGTCGAATAGTCCGGGGTCGAACTGTCCCTGGGTCGAAGTGTCGCGGGGTCGAAACGTCGCGGGGGTCGAAGTGTCGCGGGGTCGAAAAGTCCGACCACCCCACTGTCCAATATTCACCAATTGTAAGGACAATAGTAAAATATCGTTGATTAAAATCGTGTAATTATTTGTAAGTAAATTTCAATCTGCTCTGATATTATATTTGGTGTTACATCCTACTTAAAATATTTACTTGTAGACTTTGTAGACAGTCAAATGTTATGGGCGTACCGAAGTCTTATATAATCATACTAGTAAAATCTAGGCTATACAATTATACTAGTACACTGTAAATGATGGATGTACCGGAGCCTTATATTATACTATTATACCGTGTATGATGGGCAAACCGACACAAACACTTGATATAAAAAAAGGTATAAGAATACCTGTGAATAGTTCATTGTCTCTTTCTGAATATGGGAATTCACACCACAGATCAGGAACATTTCTAGGCTTTTTCGGGTCCCCTTGGTTGATGGGGGGGAGGGGCAAACCCCCACCTCCCCCAGAGAGTGTGGCGCCTCATCCCCCCATCATCGGTGCCTGGACTTGCAATGGTTGTGCCGCCATATTTTACCTCAGAGACCATTACCTGGGTTGGGGAAGCTCCCCGCATGGTGGGGTGACAAATAATCACCCTCGGTAGGGCTGCCTACTCTCTCCCTCCTTCGAAAAGCCACTGGCTTTTTGCACAAGATTTTTGAGGAAAAAACACCCATAGCTTCTATTACTAATCCTTTAATATAAAGATTAAATTTTGTATGGGTTTTCCCCAACCAAACAAAATATTGTCTTACCGCTATCCTCCAGCTTTCTCTTGTGCCTGACCAACGTCGAACGATGATCGCCATGTCCAGCCGTTTTCTGACCACCAATTGCTTGACCACCTTTGACCTGTTAATACAGAACACAATAAATTACATTAAAACTTAAGCCAAATGTCTTTGTATAGAACCGCGTGGGTGGGGGGGGGGGGAGGAGGGGGAAGGGGGCGATGAGCTGAAGGTTTTCCGTTGTTGGGTGTCACTGGAGTCAGCCACGTCGGCGTGGTGCGGGTCACTGGTTCAACCCTCAGCCTCTCAATATGATGTAAGCAGCGATTACTCCAGGGTCGGGGGGGGGGCACTTACAAACTATGACAACAGGGCCATCATGACACCCCTCTTTCTTCCAATTTTGTAGTTAAAAAAAAATAAAAACAATTTAAAGAATGGCATCGCCTCCCCCCCCCCCCACTATCAAGGCTTGGGGCTTCAGATGTTCATGATGTCTACACCTCAAGTCGGCCCTGATGGACACCCAATTACCGATTCGGGTACGAATGATTTGATGACTTTGGGACAGGGGGATAACATTTCATCATTGCAGGGACTAGACGGGGTGTCATACGCCCCCAATACAGTAGGAAGGGTTCTGCGGGCAGTTAAATGTTTTTTTTTTTTTGCACTTTTCAGATTGGGAGGAGGGCGCAAAAAAATGTAACTCACAAAGAGCGCCACAAATGTAACTCACACAGGGCGCCACAAATGTAACTCACACAGGGCGCCACAAATGTAACTCACACAGGGCGCCACAAATGTAACTCACACAGGGCGCCACAAATGTAACTCACACAGGGCGCCACAAATGTAACTCACACAGGGCGCCACAAATGTAACTCACACAGGACGCCACAAATGTAACACACAGGGCGCCACAAATAACTG